>BQNB010020366.1:21295-65587 GCA_026074375.1 Tanacetum coccineum | reverse complement strand
TTAAGAGTTCGAGCCTTAGTCATGACCATTGGCTTGGATCTTCCTAAACAAATTTTGAATGCTCAGACTGAAGCTCGGAAGCCGGAGAACCTCAAGAACAAAGATGTTGGAGGTATGTTGGTTGAAAATTCTAAAGATCCAGAGAAATTCAGAACGAAAAAGTTAGAACCACGAGCGGATAGAACTCTATGCTTCAATGGTAGGAGTTGGTTACCATGTTATGGCGACTTGAGGACTGTGATTATACACGAGTCCCACAGGTCAAAATACTCTATTCATCCGGGTTCTGACAAAATGTACCAAGATATGAAGAAGCCATACTGGTGGCCCAATATGAAAGCCGACATCGCCACCTATGTTAGCAAGTGTTTGACCTGTGCTAAGGTCAAGGCTGAACATCAAAGACCATCAGGATTGTTGGTACAACCCAAGATACCTGAATGGAAGTGGGACAACATCACTATGGATTTTGTCACAAAGCTTCCTAAGTCGTCGCAAGGCTACGACACTATTTGGGGTGATCGTGACCGGCTCAACGAAGTCTTGTGATCTTCACAAGACACCGATGAGAGAGACCGATCCTTTGGATAAACTTGCAAGATTGTACCTAAAGGAGGTGGTCACGAGACATGGAATACCTGTCTCAATCATTTGTGATCGCGACCCGAGATTCGCATCAAATTTCTGGAGGTCACTTCAGAATGCTTTGGGTACTAATTTGGATATGAGTACAGCGTACCATCCACAAACAGACGGGCAAAGCGAGAGGACCATTCAAACTCTCAAGGATATGCTGCGTGCTTGTGCAATCGACTTTGGAAAGGGTTGGGTTAACCATTTGCCATTAGTCGAGTTCTCATATAACAATAGCTATCACGCTAGCATCAAGGCCGCACCATTCGAAGCACTTTATGGTCGAAAGTGTCGTTCACCTATTTGTTGGACTGAAGTTGGAGAAGCTCAAATACTCGGTCCAGAACTAATTCAAGAGACCACTGAGAAAATCATCCAGATCAAGCAAAGGATGCAAGCCGCTCGTGATCGACAGAAGAGTTACGCCGATCTGAAGCGTAAACCAATGGAATTCCAAGTCGGGGATAAAGTTATGCTTAAAGTTTCACCTTGGAAAGGGGTCGTACATTTTGGCAAACGGGGGAAGTTAAACCCTAGGTATGTTGGACCTTTCAAGGTGTTAGAAAAAGTTGGAGAGGTTGCTTACAAGCTCGAGCTTCCTGAAGAGCTGAGTAGAGTTCATAATACATTCCACGTGTCCAACCTGAAAAAGTGTCATGCCGACGAGCCATTAGCCGTTCCGTTGGATGGACTTAATTTGGACGACAAACTCCATTTTGTTGAGGAACCGGTAGAAATAGTGGGCCGTGAAGTTAAACGTTAAAGCAAGTCGGATCCCATTATTAAGGTTTCGATGGAACTCCAAGAGAGGTCCTGAGTTCACGTGGGAGCGTGAAGAACCAATTCAAGAAGAAATATCCAAAATCCTCTTCACGAAGACCACACCGACGTCAAGTGCTCGCATCGTGAGCCTTGAGGACAACTCTTTTAACAGGGGAAGTCTATAACAGACCCAGGTTTTCAAGTCATTGACGACGTCGATAAATCCACAATGTACCTTTTGTATTGTACGCGTTTGCTTTAAATCATAAATGTAAAGCTAAATCGCGTAAGCTAAAAAAATTAGCGTTCAATGTAAACGGGCATCAATCAATTAAGCGTTGGCATCAATAAAGTATTAAATAATTATTTTGAGAATAATTATGGTCATTGTTCATTTATTTTTATCGGTTACGAAAGTTAAATTCGTTTCGCGATAAAGTACGTTTAAGCATACCCGGAACCACAAAAATAATTCTACGCTTCAACAAATACCTACGTTTTTATACAACGATAAAAGTTTATGAAACTTTATGCATATGAGCATACATATACATGTCCTATATAAATGTATATGTACAAAATAACAAAGACATTACAAGTATACTTTTATAAAAATAAACTACACTTTACTTTTTATATAAAAGTTTCACTTACACTTTCTTTTATAAAAACACAAGTAATACAAAGTTTATAAAAGAAAAGAAACTAGAAACATCATCCCTTAATTCCATGGGATGATGTCTCTTTTAGGAAACATAGAAACATAAACCATTAATGAAGTATGGCCTAACTAGTTACATAGTGATTTTGACTATCTTTTTCCCTAATTCCCTCAACCAATGCCGCCCCCCCTATGACCATTTGACCATTTGGTCTTCAATGTATACTTGCACCTTTACTAGTTCCTTTCTATATATATACCATGCATTCATAAGTGTAAATGTCATAAACTCTTTACACTTAACAATTCATTTTCTTCCTCTTTTTCTCTCCTAAGGGTCACGGCTCACTAAGCCATCCCAAGCAATCCATACAAAATTTATATAACCTATTTACATACACTCTCATATCATATCTAGAATACCTCAAATATTTTGAAGCCTTGATTAAATTATTTACAAGTATTGAAGCAAGAAAATCAAGATTAGGTTTTTAATTTGGAAACAAGGTTTTCTTAAGTGCAAGCTTGGGTTTAAGGCTAAAAAACACGGGTTTAAGCATTTGTTTTTTCATCATCACATACATCATAAGGTCTATTTTAAAACCTTTATGCCTTTTATTTATGAGTTTTTTATGTATATGATGTCTGTATAGTGAAATCAGCCATTCTGAATACGTTTGAAACATAAAAATAAAATTTTTCTTGTAGATTTAGATTTTGTGCACTCTCACATGTTATTAGTTGGTAATATCATGAAATAAAGAACACATAAGTCTTGTACAAATTCTGGTTTAAAGTTTAAAAAAAAAGTTTCCTATGTAAACTTTAATTAAAATTAAGTAAAAAGTTTATGATCTTATGTAAAAGTTATATAACTTTTGTGATCGTGATGATCTGGACAAATATGAACGTTATGGACATTATTATAATGTATACTCTTATGAATATATAGTTAAAAAAGACTTGTGGAAATTGTGAGGTTGAAAAAGTATATAAACATATATATAAATAAGTATATAAAAGATCATATAGGTCAGTAGGTTTTCGAATTCTAAACAAAGGATTTTATTTTTTTATAAAATAATACATTTCACGACGATTCCGAAAAGGTAAGAAACTTGTCAAACGGATTAATAACGAAAAAGTTACGTTAAAAACGAGTTATACGTTAATTAAACGAAGTTTATAAAAACTTTTTATTAAATGTTATTCAAACAAAAGTATGATATTTTAAGAATAATACATATATTTAGGATTCCAAATGATAAAATCGTAATTTTTCAATATAAGAACGAACGAGTTATGAATTTTCGCGAGTTTAACGACAATTAATACTTTTAATAAAACTATTTTTATAAAGTTAACTAATCATGAACAGGAAAGTTATATTTTTGTAACTCATAAATATTCATAGAACTTACGCAAAAACGAGACGAGGACCGTCCTCAGAAAGAATCGTTAAAAACGGAGCTATAAGCGAATAAAATATACATTTACGAGTTTTTAACACGACAACAAATAGATTTTATAAAACTCACGTCTAATTGGAACAGTAAAAGTTACGGTTCACCAGAGGTCAAAATATGAAAAATGTCAAAATTATGATCAACTATCGTCCTTATACGAAAAGATTGGCATGAGAAACGATAAAATCCGGCTTAAAACGCAAAAGTTATGCCTAATTTTACTAAAACGAAATTATAACGTTTTTTACTTATTAAAACAACAATTTTAAACCCAAACCATTAGTTGGTGAGTTTGAACTATGTAGAATTACAATGGCGGTTATAAAGTACTATATTACTATGGAGTTCTAATGAGGCCATCTTCGGAGGGCGTAACGACGAGTTTGTT
Organism: Tanacetum coccineum; assembly: GCA_026074375.1. Taxonomy (NCBI): domain Eukaryota; kingdom Viridiplantae; phylum Streptophyta; class Magnoliopsida; order Asterales; family Asteraceae; genus Tanacetum; species Tanacetum coccineum. The sequence continues at coordinate 61,677 of BQNB010020366.1, read as the reverse complement.
AGATTTACGATTTTAAAGTGTCCTAAACTCCTCGAAACGTCGAAGTCATGACCTCTTAAATTATGATAGCCCGTACGATAGTACGATGTAACAACTATAAGATATTTTAAGTAGCTCGTACTTAAACGAACCTATATAATTTAGGTTTGCATTCGGGATAATCGTAAAGCATTCCCACACTTGATATAAATTAATCAATCACTCACTTGAGGTGAGTTCATAGCCCTACATTTTTATGATTTCAATGATTTATAATTATGGGGTGGAAACATGCTTTGTTTTAAAAACTGGACGCAAGTATTGATTACACGTATGCCTAAGTATGTGATAACCCAAGTTAACCCACAATCATACTGTCAATTGCATAGATGTAAAAGGTTTGGGAAGTTCATATGAGATCGACGAATTGTATATTTAATAGATCTATTCGGGAAACGACCTCCCCGTTCGGGTGACTAGCTATCACCGAGAACGAACGTTATAGCATGTCGAATTTAGGATGTTTAGGGTTAGACATCCGGATGGGCGTAAATTGCAATATAATAGTTTTGACTTGCCAAGATAAGATTGACGAGCTTCAGTGTACATGATCTTAGTTGTAAATGTAATCTAGTTTCTGTGCTTGACTGCATGTTTGCATTATCACGGAAACTCTGCGCTCACTGCATATTTTGATTTATCAAACCTATGAATTCACCAACATTATTGTTGACGTTTTTAAGCAATGTTTTCAGGAGATCAATAGGCAAGGATGCATTGGGTTAGCATTTTTTGATGCAGCTTAAAGATTTTAGGTGGCATCCATATTTTGGGAAATGTATTGTCAACTTTGTAATATTCAACAATGAACAAGAAAAGCTATATGCTTTTGTATTAAGTCTTTCAATTAAATCCAATGTATCATTTTAAATGACTTTTTGTGCGTTCTGTATATATCTTGCACTATTGATCCTATGAGGTAACACCCCCGGACCCTTATTCCGCTGCGACCCAATTTGGGGGTGTTACAGATTGGTATCAGAGCCAAGGTTATAGAGAACCAGGTCAAATGTTTTTGCTGGACTATAACCGTTTTCAAACATTGCATTCATAAAAAGGGTTTTTATGGGAACACACTATTTGTTGCATTAGTGGGAACTAGAGTGCATTTCATAATTGATATAACGTGGTAATAATATATTACGTATATACAATAAGAGCCTTATATAAATATATACGCATAAGTTGTTTCTGCTGGTCCACAGTAGTCATGTCAGCTGAATCTGCCAGTACTTCATAACTTCTGTTCACTCTGAGGCACGATCTTGGAGTATTCCATCTGAGGATCCTTACGAGGAGGCTGCCCAACAGTTGTTGGAGCAGGCACCACATTCTCCAGAGTATGTACCTGAGGATCATGTACCAGTATACATACCGGACCTAACATCCTGAGGACTTAGTGCCCAGCTAGGATGAGGGCACCTACACCGCTACTACCTACCATTTCTTTTTTATCTCCATGTATTCGACCTCTTACTCCTAGAGCACGTCGAGGTTGGAGATGAGAGATTGTAGCATCAGCCTACTATCATTCACTACACCCATCAGTACCCCCACATTGTTACCTATCCCTCTACCTGCAAACCATCTACTAGCCGAGAGCTGATATTCCCTGAGCTGACCACGCCGCCTCGAAGAGATTACTACTTACTACTACTACTCCCAGACCTGGGTGTAGATGGGAGAAGATCATGCTCTTGCTAGCTGATGCGAGACAGCCAGGACCACTATAGAGACCAGACCTTCGATACTGAAAGGAGGATTAGACCACCTTAGAGTTGGTCAACAGAGGTCACTTACAGGTAGATGTTTGCTACTAGAGAGAGTTCAGAGTTTTTGCACACGTACATCACGTGCCCAAAGGATCGTAGCAGCTGTGAGAGCTGAGAATTGAGGTATTGAGGAGAGAAGAGACTTGCTTACGAGCAAGAGAGTAATGGAGACCCTCAAGCATTGGCTAGGTCCTAAAGCTCACTGCATGGCATTAGAGGCAACGAGTTATAGTATTAGAGACTGAGCGCGCGTCGCCACAAGTGGCAGCGTCAAACCGCATATGCTCCTTGCTGTTCAGCCATATCATAGCGTTACCCAGGCCTAGGAGGCTGGAGCACTCGTTGACGGGACATTGGAGGACACCAGGTAGCAGTTCCTAGACTATTGGTCATGATTGGTATCTAACAATGGCAGTCTAATTAAGTTTATATTGGGTACTCCCAGCTAGCAGGCGATATAGATCTTTTGTTCCTGGTAGCTAGCCATGTATCTGATCTGCTTGATTGGATTAGCTATCCGGTAGTTAGCCTACCCTAAAAAAAAGCTCCGTATTAAACGGGTAACTCCCGGCTAGTAGGGCTCTATGTTGATTTTCATTTTGTAACCTAGCGATAGGGAATCATTATGTACCAAACAGATCATGTATGTTTCCAGATTATATATGGAATGGATTATATTTATGTCGATCTTGTGTTTGGTTGTATATTTCAACTGTGTGATTGATCTTTATATTTATGGTGCATATGTTATGTCACGTTTATGAAATGGTATTGAAATCTAACGGGTATTGTATTTTCTTGTGATTGAAGAAAATGGCACCAAAGAGAACCACAAGGTCAAAACCAGTCACACCAACTCCAAATGAAACACCAACCACAACTGTTACTCAGGCACAACTTCAGGCCCTAATTGACAAGGAGTTGCTGCTGCAATGGCTGAAGCAGAAGCCATCGCAGGGTTAGGAATGGCTTACAATAGCAATGGTATCAGGACCAAGCTACCCAAACTGCTCGCGAATGCTCCCCCCTTACTCTGAATTCTTGAAATGCCAAAGACCTTGTGGACTTAAAGGCACTGAGGGAGTTGTCGGACTCACTCGATGGTTTGAGAAAATGGAGTCTGTGTTTTAGCAATAGCAATAACCCAGCACTATCAGTCAAATTCGCGACTTACACTTATGCAAGATATGCTCTGACATGGTGGAATGCCCAGTTAAGACCACTACTTTGAAGCAACTCATGCCATCCATGGGCAGCACCTGAAGAAAATGATGACTGAAAAATAGCTACCCGAGGGGTGAGATCAAAGAAGATTGAGAACAGAGATTTGGAATCTTTAAGTCCAAGGCACCGATGTGGTGGCCTATACTCGAACGATTTCATGCAACTAAAGCTGATGTGTTTCCAGAAGCTTCCAGAAGAGATAGACAAGATTGAAAAGTATATCGGTGGATTGCCCGATATGATACTTGGTCATGTGTAAAGCATCAAAATCAAGACCATGCAAGAAGTTATTGAGTTTGAAACAACTTAGTTGATGGAGGATAAGACCCCAATGCCTATAGCAGCACTCAGGTAGAAAGGAAAAGAAAGAATGATGATCATTCTAAGAACAATCAAAAAACCAACAGAATAAGAGCAAGCACACTAGCCAGGCCTACACTGCAGGCAATAGTGATATGAAACCATACGCCGGGTCTAAACCTCTGTGTTCCAAGTGTAATTACAATCATGAAGGTCCTTGTCCACCCAAGTGCAGTAACTGCAATAAGGGTTGGCCATGCGACCAAGGACTGTAGAATCCGGCCTGCCAACCAACAACAACAACAACAACAACTCGTAACAAAACAACAACAACCGTAGCAACAACAACAATAATCAGCAGGGCAATGGTTGCTTTGAGTGCGGAGCTCAAGGCCACTTTAAAAGAAACTGCCACAGACTGAGAAACAATGACCGTGGTAATCAAGCTGGAATGACAGGGCACCAGCGAAGTGTATATGGTTGGAAAATGCGGGGGGCAACCCAGACTCGGTCGTTGCGTAAACTTGCCTTCTTAAACAACCGCTATGGCTTATATCTTATTTTGATCGGTTGCCGAACTAAGTTTTTGTGTCTACTACATTAGCTTCCCAAATTAACATCACACCATCTACCCTAGATCACTATTAGATGTCGAACTAGCTGACCGGGAGGATAATGGTTAAACACTAATACTTAAGGTTTGCACATTAAGAACTTCCTAAACTACCAATCAACAAACTTAAAGCATGTAGAACTTGTAGTTTTTGATGCTATAATCGGTATTGAGATTTGGTTGTCGAAGTACCAAGCGTCATGTGTGTGCAGAAAAATTGTTCGCATCCCCTGGAGAAATAAAAGCCCGAAACATACATGTGACGAAGTACCAGGGAAATGTAGACCACGATTAAACTCATTTCGTCACTAAAAAACGCAGAATAACATGACACGAGAGTTCTTAACTTTTTGGGCACATGTCACTTGAAAAAGAGGTTGAAGACAAGACGGAGAAGAAAGCGACTTGAGGACGTATTAATTATTCAGACTTTCCAGAAAGTATTATTTCCTGAGGACTTGCCGGTTCCTTCCCTCCGACTCGACAAGATGGCGTATCAAATTGAATATGGTACCTGTGCCTAAGCACCTGTAGCACGGGCACCTTATCGATTAGCGCCTTCCGAGATGAAAGAGTTATCTGAACAACTGAAAGAGCTGTCCGACAAAGGCTTTATAAGACCCAGTTCCTCACCTTGGGGAGCTCCAGTCTTGTTTGTCAAGAAGAAGGACGGATCATTCCGGATGTGCATTGATTACCAGGAATTGAATAAACTAACGGTGAAGAAAAAAAGCCATATCTGCTCCCAAGATTGATGATTTATTTGATCAGCTCAAGATCGATGTCTATTCAAATTTGGGGAATTCTACTTCATTTTCAAGTTTGGTATATCGGGTTTACTTCACCAAGTGGTCACAGCAATAGCCGACAGAATATGAGGTTGGTAAGTTAGCCAGAGAGTATAAGGTTAAGATGTGATCAGCAACTCTCACGGGATATTTGAAGCTACAGAACGTCAATGGTACTTCACAGTCTCAGCAAAATCTTTCAAAGTTCTTCAATGTCTTTCATAACTTTTCAAGATTGTTGCTTATGACAAGAACTTCTCGAGTATATGGGCGTACACGTCAATGATGCTTCTGAGAGTTCGAAACCATCATGGGGGAATACGTGTACTTTGATGCTTTGATGCTATCAGGTCAACTTCCAGGGGGAAGTAGTTTATACTACTTCACTTAGTATGGTTTGTGAAGTATTCTGCATGCGTGAGAAGAATTGTTGCTGATCTCTTGCATGTTCCCCCAAACGGATAATCATCAAGACCGAATGTCATGATACAGTATAGAAGCAGTATTAGATGGTGTGGTTGACTGTTTCTTCTACTAAATTCCGCTGTGCACTTTAAATGTCAATGTTAGAAGATCGTTCAAGCTACATCAACGTTTCAGAATCTGCTCAAGATACGGATGTTGGTTTGGGGGGAAGCTGATTCAGAAACTTCGCCAAAAAGGAGTCTATGAAGAAAGCTTTTTAAGACATGCTGCATGATTTGGGGGGAAGTTAATCCAACTCATGCATACTACAATGGTTCCAGAACAAGTCAAGACAAAGAAGATCCAAGCTGGAGTACAAGTTTCAAGACTAGAAGACAAAGACGTCATCTTCAGCATTGGAAGCGCCTCGGATGTCATTTTACTTTGTTGTATTTGTACTTGTTAGAAACATTGTAAGTAATTCCGTATGCCCACATATTGGGGGAAGATTGTTAGCCTTAAAATATGTCGGCTAATACGGAATTACATTAGTTTATATTAGCCGGACACGCAGGGACTAGAAATGTCAAGTGTAGTAAGTAGATCGTGTCCAGGGCTATATATATCCCCTCCATACTTCCATGGAGGGGTGAGGATTCATTTTACTTGTAATAAGGTGTGTGTTTCTCTCTCTAGAACACACACATCTTTCCTTTCTCTCACTAAATAATATGGCTAAACATTTGTTCAATCCTCCCCGACCTCCGGATCATGTCTCTTGTTATGTGAATCTTTATGGGTAACAATATATCCAACAGAGTTTCTAAATACGTTGCACTTTTCTGGCATTCCTAATCATAAGCTTGAGCTTAAAGTTAGAGTTCCCATTATTTTGTTGCGCAATCTTAATATGCAACGTGGGTATTGTAATGGGACACGCTTGATTATAACATAAAACTGAACGATTGCTTATTGATGGCAAAAATATAATTGGCAGTCATGTAAGGTGATAAAGTTTAAATACATAGGATTGATCTGACGCCAACCTGATTCGTCATGGCCTTTTCATTTAGACGTCATTATTTCCCGTAAAAGTTTTGTTTTGGCATGACAATTATAAAAGGCGGGTTAGACAATAAACCAATGTTTAGCTTATTCTATCAAACCTGTATTTACTCGTGGTCAGCTATATGTTGTTGCTTCTCGTGTTACATCTCGATCTGGTCTTCGTTTTTATATTGACAATGGTGGTCTATGTGCTAATAACCTTACAAAAAATGTGGTTTATAAAGAGGTGTTCTATAATTTGCCTAGAGGTAAATATGTTTTTTACTTGAGATATGTTGTCTATATGAAATTGATTAGTTTTATAATAATTTTATATTTGTTGATTCATCATTTGTTTATAATATTTGCGTACGCATTTATCATTTCAGTTTACTGAATCAATGTGATAATTTTATTTGTCAGTTGTTGGTCGTTCAGAATGACTGGATATTATGATCATATATCTGATTTGTCTGCAAAACATACTGACATGTGGAGGATCAATGTTATGGTTACCCGGATGTTTAAACCATTTAATCCTAAAACAAACCAGTTACTGTCTCTTGACTGTATACTTGTGGATGAACGTGTAAGTATTAATTGTTATATTCCTTTGTTAATATATTTTATCTTTACATAATCTAATGTCTTTTATCTTTTATATACAATTTAGCGATGTATGATTCATGCGAAGATCCCAGTATATGAAATTGTAAAGTTTGAAAATCACCTTCAGGAGGGACGCGTTTACCAGATAAGCAAGTTCAAAGTTTTGGGCTATGGCAGGATGTTGTTTAGGCCACTTGCCCGTGAAGTGTATGTGCAGTTCTCTAGATACACAAGAGTTGTTCCTTCTTATATTCCATTGGAAGCTTTTCCTCGGTTTCTGTTTGAGTTTGTTGAATATGAAAACCTTAAGGATCGCTATAACGATGACAAGTATCTCACAGGTAATTTTGTGTTATTATGTTATATTTTTTATCTGTATAATTTGAATTTTGTTTTTTTACTGCTATATTAAACAATATGTAGATGTGATTGGCATACTTACTGAATGGGGTCCTTTAATGGAAAAAACCGGAAATAATGCATCTGTTAACTCGAATGTTCGCAACGTTGTTATTCGTGATTTAAGGTATTTTTTTATCATTTATAATAAATTATAATTTCTATTGCATGCATGTTTTGTAAATTGTTTGTATGCATCCAGTGATAATCGAGTTCATGTGACAATATAGGGAGAATTGGCTTCAAAGTTTGATGATGAGATTATCAAATCAAAAAATAACCACAGTATTGTTGTGGTATTCACATGCTACAGGGCAAAGGTATAACACCTCGTATTTTAGGACAATGTACGACGTTGATAAAGTCGCTATTTATTCTTTTGTATTGTACGCGTTTGTTTTTAATGGAAATCGTTAAGTTAAATCGCGTAAGCAAGAAATAATCAGTTAACGTAAACGGGCATCAAGCAAATTATTGTTTACATCAAACAAGGGTTAAGTAATTATTTTGAGGATAATTATTAACATTACACAAGTTATTTTATCGGATACGTGAAAGTGTTTACGTTTCGCGATAAATAACAATTAGGTTTTCCCGGAAACCCTAAAAATTAACGTACGCTTCAACAAATACCTACGTTTATATACAATGATCGAAGTTTATAAAACTTTATATATTTATACACGTCTCATATGTATATACAAGATAACAAATACTTTACAAAATACCAAGACTTTACAAAGTATACTTTTATATAAAAACTACACATTACATTTTTATATAAAACTTTACTTACACTTTTCTTTTATAATACACAAGTAAACATACAAATTAATAAGGAAAGAAACTAGTGAAACATAATCCCTAAACTTCATGGGATGATTCCCATTAGGAGGAACCAAGAGACATAAGCTTTAAAGCCCTTGTTTCCCTCCTCCCTTGTTCCCTTGACCCACGGCACAAAGACCAACCCCCCCTTTGAATTCTTGGTCAAACTTGGCTACAAATATCTAGTTTCCTCTTCCTATAAATACATGCACTTCATATGTAAACATGTTAACTTAACCTAGGGTTAGAAAGTAACCATGGTTAAGTTAGCAAGATATTTTTACTATAAATAGGCATGCATGCATAAGTAAAATTTACATACTCTTTTACACCCCAAAACCCACGGCTCATTAAGCTCACTTAAGCAAACCATACGAAATTTTTATACAATCCATACATCTCTTTATACATCAATCCTAAGATGTATTAAGTCACATTCAAGCCTTGGATCACCATTTTCAAGTATTAAGAAGAAAAAGTAAAGATTAGGGTTTTGGAAACCTAATCTAGGGTTATAAGCTTGAAAGCTTGGTTTTGAATCTAAACACGGGTTTAGAACTTATATCTCATCTCTTACATCATTACTAAGGTCTTCCTAATTCCTTTATACTTTTATTTCTTATGATTTTATGTGTTATATGTTATTTACGGCTAAATCACCACTAATGACTTTCAAATATGTAAAATGAGTTTTTATTTGAGTTTATCAATTTATACACTTATTCTTATGTCATATGGTCCTATATATCATGGAAAAGTAAAAATAAAAGTATGTTAACCTATGGATTAAGTATAAACATGTTTAGGTTAAATTAGGGTTTTATAAGTTTTCTTAATCTTCACATATGAAAATAATGAAAGTAAAAGGGTTGAACTTGTTGCAATGAATTTACAAGGACTAGGGATGATATTGGACTTTATTATAAGTACCACATATGTAAAATATGGTTATTAGTTTTTTTAAAGTAAACTACTAAACTAATTAATACATAAAACAAGTTTTAAACACATTTTAGAAATAAATATCTTAGGGGCTGTTTTGTAAATTAAAATTTACATATATGTTTTATGATTTTATAAAATACTACATGTCACAAGGATCGATGGGTCATAAAGAACTCGAAAAACCGATTAATAACGAAGAAGATACGCCATTTACAAGTTTACGACGATAAATACTTTTATAAAAAGTACTATTCACCACAGAAACTTATACTTTATAAACATCCATAATATGATAAAAGTTTCAATTACGAGATCGTGCTCGAAAGAATCGCTAAAAACGGAGCTATAACGAATAAGATACGACTAAAACGGGTTTTACGTAATTAAAAGTATAAAAAAAACGAGTATATAGCTGTTGTGAATAGTAAAAACACTATTCATCGCAGAAAGTCAAAAACTTGAAAATGTAATATTTTGATCACTCGTCTTACTACGAAGACGTGGACGTAAGAAACGCGAGCAACAGACTTAAAACGACCAAATTAGGTCATTTTTACAAAAAGTATATTTATAAACGTTTTCACTTTATAAATACGATTTCACTAAAATGATTAGTCGGTGATTATGCTATATAGAATATTACGTGGTTATCAAAGTGCTATAATACTAGGGAGTTTCATAATGAGGCCTCTTCGGATGGCGTATCGACGAGTTGTTGGATTTACGATTTAAAGTGTCCTAACTCCTCGTACGTCATGTCATGACCTCTTTAATTATGATAGCCCGAACGATAGTACGATGTAACAACTATAAGATTATATTATGTTATTAATATAAGTACTCGGTACTTATACGACCTATATTTAATTAGGTTGCATTCGGGAATAATCGTGAAGCATTCCCACACTTGATATAAATTATCAGATCACTCACTTGAGGTGAGTTCATAGCCCCACACTTTTTATAGTTTTACTGATTTACTATTATTTGGGGTGGAAACATGCTTTGTTTTACAAATTAGACGCAAGTGGATATTTTGCATTGATTACATGTTTGCCTAAGTAGCGATAACCCAAGTTAAGCCCATTATCATGAACTGTCAATTGCATAGATGTAGTTGGGAATTACATTATGTGAGCGCGAATGTTATTTAATAGATCTATTTGGGAAACGACCTCCCCGTTTGGGTGACTAGCTATCACCGGGAACGAACATTATAGCATGTCGAATCAGGGATGTTTCAGGTTAGAACATCATTTCGGGCTGAGTAGCAATATTTTGCGAAAAAGACTGGCGAGCTTCGGTGTCATGAGCTTAGTGTAAATGTAATTGGGTTTTATGATTGTTTGCATATGTTGTAACATCACAGGAAAGTCTTACGGTCCTGCATAATTTAAATACATAAACCTATGAATTCACCAACATTTTTGTTGATGTTTTAAGCAATGTTTTCAGGAGGTCAATAGGTACGAGGTGCCAAGGATGCATTGGGTTACGTTTTGGATTGCACGCTTAAAGACTTTTATATCATATTTTGGGAAATCTATGTCATCTTTTGTAATATTAAACAAGGAACAAGTGAAGCTATAAGCTTTTGTAATATGCCTTTTAATTAAATCCAATGTATCAATTTAAACGACTTTTTGTGTCGTTCTTATAGCTTTAAGATGATGACTCGTGAAATTGGTGATCTTTCTGTAAGGAACGTTGATCAGCATGCTGGCGTGGTCGAAGTACCTAATTGACCGAACGTTCATCAAAAAGGATACCAAGAAGCAAACTAATATGCTAAAGAACTTAATAGTTAACCGCTAATGTACAACGATAACATATCGACTAATCCGTTGGACATCTAATGTGTAACGATACCAGTTTGAACTTCATCCGTTAAACATCTAAGTGTGGGTTATCGATACCATATTGACTCATCCGTTGACATCTATAGTACAATGATACCATAATGAACTCATCTGTTAAACCATCGAATGTACAACGATACCATATTGACTCATCCGATTGAAACATACGAATATGTAACAATAACATATTGACTCCAAAAAATTAACGATAACCTATCGACTCATCCGTTAGACATCGAATGTACAATGATAACATATCGACTCATCCGTTGGACATCTAATGTATAACGATACCATATTGACTCATCCGTTGAACATCTAATGTACTACGATACCATATTGACTCATCCGTTGAACATCAAATGTACAACGATACCATATTGACTCATCCGTTGGACATCTAATGTACAACGATAACATATCGACTAATCCGTTGGACATCTAATGTGTAACGATACCATATTGACTCATCCGTTGAACATCGAATGTGTAACGATAACATATTGACTCATCCGTTGGACATCGAATGTACAACGATAACATATCGACTCATCCGTTGGACATCTAATGTATAACGATAACATATCGACTCATCCGTTGGACATCTAATGTACAACGATACCATATTGACTCATCCGTTGAACAACTAATGTACAACAATACCATATTGACTCATCCGTTGAACATTAAATGTACAACGATACCATATTGACTCATCCGTTGGACATCAAATGTACAACGATACCATATTGACTCATCCGTTGGGCATCGAATGTACAACGATAACATATCGACTCATCCGTTGAACATCTAATGTGTAACGATAACATATCGACTCATCCATTGGACATCGAATGTACAACGATAACATATCGACTCATCCGTTGGACATCTAATGTACAATGATACCATATTGACTCATCCGTTGAACATCTAATGTACAACGATATCATATTGACTCATCCGTTGAACATCTAATATGTAACGATACCATATTGACTCATCCGTTGAACATCGAATGTGTAACGATAACATATCGACTCATTCGTTGAACATCTAATGTGTAACGATAACATATCGACTCATCCGTTGGACATCTAATGTATAATGATAACATATTGACTCATCCGTTGGACATCATTGGGCATTCGAATGTACAACATAACATAATCGGACACATTCGTTGAACATCTAAAGTGTAACGATAACATATCGAGCTCATCCATTGGACATCGAATTGTTACAACAATAACGATATCGACTCATCCGTTTAGACATCTAATGTACAACGATACCATATTTACTCATCCGTTGAACATCTAATGTACAACGATATTATATTGACTCATCCGTTGAACATCGAATGTGTAACAATAACATATCGACTCATCCGCTTTATTATTGAACAACAAATGGAAACGATCACATAATCGACTCATCCTTGGACAACGGAATAGACCAATGATACATATCGACTCATCCGTTTGGACATCAAATGTACAACGATAACATATTGACACATACCATAGGACATCTAAAGTACAATGATGACCGATATGACTCATCCATTGAACATCAAATATATGTAACGATACCATATTGACTCTATCCGTTGAACAATCGAATGTGTCAGAAACATACAACTCATTCGTTGAAACCATCTAATGTTAACGATACCACATATCGACTCATCCGTTGGACATCTAATTACAATGATAACATATCAGCTCATCCAATGACATCAATTGTACAATGATAACATATCACTCATCCTTGGACATCTAATACAACGTACCAATGGACTTCATCCGTTGAACATCTAATAAGTAACGATACCATATTGCCTCTATTAAAATAAAATACATACCATGCTAAGCCATGATAAATTAGAATTCCAAAAAATAGAAATCATAAAACCACTAATTACAACAAACCCAATACACCGATGAACATCAAATTGATCGATAACATATCGACCATCCTTTGAACATCTAATGTGTAACATAACATATCTACTCATCCGTGGGACATCTATGTATAATGATAACATATTGACCATCCTTGGACATCAAATTGTACAACATAACATATCGACTCATCCTATGGACATCTACTGTACAACGATAACATAGGACCCATCTTTAAACATCGAATATGTAACAATACCATAGTTGACTCATTCCGTTAGACACTAGATGTGCTCAACGATAACAAATCGACACTTACATGAAAACAACTAATGTGTAACGATACAATTCGACTCATACCATTGGACATCGAAATGTACAACGATAAACATATTTACCATCCCGTTAGACATCTAATTACAACGATACCATATTGACGTCATGCCGTTAAAACATCTAATGTACTACGATACCATATTTACTCAAACCGTTGAACACAAATGTACAACATACCGTATTGACCATCCGATGGACATCTAATGGTAACAACGATAAACATATCGACTCATCCATTGGACATCTAATGTGTAACGATACCATATTGACTCATCCATTGAACATCTAGTGTGTAACGATACCATATTGACTCATCCGTTGAACATCTAATGTACAACGATACCATATTGACTCATCTGTTGAACATCGAATGTACAACGATACCATATTGACTCATCCGTTGAACATCGAATGTGTAACGATAACATATTGACTCATCCGTTGGACATCGAATGTACAACGATAACATATCGACTCATCCGTTGGACATCTAATGTACAACGATAATATATCGACTCATCCGTTGGACATCTAATGTACAACGATACCATATTGACTCATCCGTTGAACATCTAATGTACAACGATACCATATTGACTCATCCGTTGAACATTAAATGTACAACGATACCATATTGACTCATCCGTTGGACATCAAATGTACAACGATACCATATTGACTCATCCGTTGGGCATCGAATGTACAACGATAACATATCGACTCATTCGTTGAACATCTAATGTGTAACGATAACATATCGACTCATCCATTGGACATCGAATGTACAACAATAACATATCGACTCATCCGTTGGACATCTAATGTACAACGATACCATATTTACTCATCCGTTGAACATCTAATGTACAACGATATTATATTGACTCATCCGTTGAACATCGAATGTGTAACAATAACATATCGACTCATCCGTGTCATCCGTTGAACCTCGAATGTGTATCGAAACAAATCGACACATCCGTTGGACATACGTATGTACAGATGATAACATATCGACTCTATCCGTTACATCAAATGTACAACGATAACATAACGACTCATTCGTATGGACATCTAATTAACATGATACCATATTGACTCATCCATTTAACATCTAAATATTTAACGATACCATATTGACTCATCCGTTGAACATCGAATGTGTAACGATAACATATCGACTCATTCGTTTCAACATCAATGTTAACGATAAATAAATCGACACATCCGATGGACATCTAATGATAATGAAACATATTGACTGCATCGCGTTGGACATCCAAATGTACAATGATAACATACTACTAATACGTTGGACCATACTAAGTACAAACATAACATATGACTCATCTTGTTAACAATCTAATATGTAAGAATACCATATTGACTCATCCTTTTGACATCTATTGTAACACTTATAGTCATAATATCGACTCACATTCTTTTTGAACATCAGATGTGTAACGATAACCTCTCGCCACCTCCGTTAAACATCGAAATGTACAATTGAGATAACATAAATCGACTCATGCCGTTGGCCATCTACTGATATAACGAAACGAAATTGACTCAACCCGTTGAACATCCTAAGTGTACTACTATACATATTGACTCATCCGTTGAACATCACAATGTACAACGATACAGATAACTCATCCGTTGACATCAAATGTAACACGATAACATATCGACTAAATCCGTTCTGGACATCTAATGTGTAACGATACCATATTGACTCCTCCGATGAACAGTCTAGTGTGTAACGATACCATATTGACTCATCCGTTGACATCTAATGTACAATGATACCATACTCGACCTCATCTAGTTAAACAACGAATGTACAACGATACCATATTGACTCATCCGTTGAACACCGAATGTGTAACGATAACATATTGACTCATCCGTTGGACATCGAATGTACAACGATAACATATCGACTCATCCGTTGGACATCTAATGTATAACTATAACATATCGACTCATCCGTTGGACATCTAATGTACAACGATACCATATTGACTCATCCGTTGAACAACTAATGTACAACAATACCATATTGACTCATCCATTGAACATTAAATGTACAACGATACCATATTGACTCATCTGTTGGACATCAAATGTACAACGATACCATATTGACTCATCCGTTGGGCATCGAATGTACAACGATAACATATCGACTCATCCGTTGAACATCTAATGTGTAACGATAACATATCGACTCATCCATTGGACATCGAATGTACAACGATAACATATCGACTCATCCGTTTGACATCTAATGTACAATGATACCATATTGACTCATCCGTTGAACATCTAATGTACAACGATATCATATTGACTCATCCGTTGAACATCGAATGTACAATGATACCATATTGACTCATCCGTTGGACATCGAATAACGATAACATATCAAGTCATCCGTTGGACATCTAATGTACAACGATAACATATCGACTCATCTGTTGGACATCTATTGTACAACGATACCATATTGACTCATCCGTTGAACATCGAATGTGTAACGATAACATATCGACTCATCCGTTGAACATCGAATGTGTAACGATAACATATCGACTCATCCATTGGACATCGAATGTACAATGATAACATATCGGCTCATCTGTTGGACATCTATTGTACAACGATAACATATCGACTCATCCGTTGGACATCTAATGTACAACGATACCAATATTGACTCATCCGTTGAACATCTAATATGTAACGATATCATATTTCCTCATCCGTTGAACATCGAATGTGTAACGATAACATATAGACTCAGCCGTTGAACATCTAATGTATAACGATAACATGTCGACTCATCCGTTGGACATCTAATGTATAATGATAACATATTGACTCATCCGTTGGACATCAAATGTACAACGATAACATATCGACTCATCCGTTGGACATCTAATGTACAACGATAACATATGGACTCATCCGTTGAACATCTAATATGTAACGATACCATATTGACTCATCCGTTAGACATCTAATGTGCAACGATAACATATCGACTCATATGTTGAACATCTAATGTGTAACGATAACATATCGACTCATCCGTTGGACATCGAATGTACAACGATAACATATTGACTCATCCGTTGGACATCTAATGTACAACGATACCATATTGACTCATCCGTTAAACATCTAATGTACTACGATACCATATTGACTCATCCGTTGAACATCAAATGTACAACGATACCATATTGACTCATCCGTTGGACATCTAATGTACAACGATAACATATCGACTCATCCATTGGACATCTAATGTGTAACGATACCATATTGACTCATCCATTGAACATCTAGTGTGTAACGATACCATATTGACTCATCCGTTGAACATCTAATGTACAACGATACCATATTGACTCATCTGTTGAACATCGAATGTACAACGATACCATATTGACTCATCCGTTGAACATCGAATGTGTAACGATAACATATTGACTCATCCGTTGGACATCGAATGTACAACGATAACATATCGACTCATCCGTTGGACATCTAATGTACAACGATAATATATCGACTCATCCGTTGGACATCTAATGTACAACGATACCATATTGACTCATCCGTTGAACATCTAATGTACAACGATACCATATTGACTCATCCGTTGAACATTAAATGTACAACGATACCATATTGACTCATCCGTTGGACATCAAATGTACAACGATACCATATTGACTCATCCGTTGGGCATCGAATGTACAACGATAACATATCGACTCATTCGTTGAACATCTAATGTGTAAGTCAGTCCAAAGTAATCCCCATTAGGTATTCTTTTGTGACCTACAATTCTTTTAAGCACAAGCAATTTCCTCAAAAAAAAGGAATTCAGATTCTTTATATTTAAGAATTTGTCATTCTAAAATTGATAAACCGCTTTTGTATGTAGAAGCTTTAAAACCAGTATCATCTAATTTAACAAGTAAATCATCATACTGTTTCTTTAGAGCTTCATAATTATTTAAACAAGAATTTAAACAAGATATTATCATTTTGTTACCTCATAATCTAAGAATGCCATTAGAGCCCATGTTTGCTTTGAATTTTCTTCCTCTGCCATGTCACTCCAATCAAATCCAGCACCATCTATAGCACACATTGCCTTTTCAGAAGCATCTTCAATCCTTACTGCCTTTGATGAGCTACCTTGATTCCAATTTCTGTTGTCTTTACTTCTTGGTACTCTGCATTCTCTGGCAAAATGTCCCATTTTATGGCAGTTGAAACATTCTACCATTGATTTAATCATATCCAGTCATACTACTGCTATCCATGATGATCTTGCTTCCAGTTCTCTGATAGAACTTTCTTGCCCTCATGCTTAATAGTGTCATATTCCTCCCACATTAAGATCCATTTCTTACCCAAATCATCATCATGAAGTTGTCTCAAGATCTTCATGGGACTATTGAGACCCTTGTGGTTGAGTGAAACAAAAAGGATATACTGTGCATCACTAAAACAAGCATACTAGTTTCCGTACTAGCAATATAACTTTGGTGGTACCATTACTACTCAGGAGTATAACAGTATTAATATATTAATACTGCTATGCACCTGTAGTGGTTAGAAAATCCAAGTTCTTTTCAACCATTGATAGCACTAATAGATCTCTTAACCTTTTAGTTCAAACAATTTTTAAAATTGTTGTCCAAATCATTCCAAACCCATAGTAATCAAAGTCGGGTTTGTATTCATGCCCGACTACCACATGTTATCCCATTCCAGAAGTAAACTCCTAAAAAATTTAACATTTCTATCTTCTGGAGGGAGTAACTACAACCCAGAATTCCCCAACTACTAACCAAGATTTTTGAAGCCCCCCGTAAAGATTAGAAATCAAGTGAAATCTGAGCTTAAAGCATTGAAATTTTCATACTGTTGCTTCTGTAATGCCTTTTGTGTCTTCTTTGTTGCTTCATTCCCTCCAAATCTAGCTTTAATGGCAGCAAACATTGATTGAGCATCAACATACTGGTTAAAGGTAAGTTGATGTTCATTGGGTAGTGCCATGAGCAGAAGACTTCTGGCCTTTACATCATTCTTTTTGCAAATCTTTTCTTCAGCAGTAGAGGGCACAATCATCTTCAATGCTGTTGATGGACCAGATTCTGGTGCTGTAACAGGAAATCGAGTACCCACGAATTTCCATTTTCTATTACCTCCCATAATGCATAATCTTGGATCTGAAAGTACTGCTTGATTCTGATTTCCCACATCTCATACTCTCCTAGTTTGAGCATGGGAAGCTTTGCCAACGCATTATTCTGAGAATTTTCTAACTCCATTTTCCCTAGATCAAAGTTTCTCAAAGCACAGGCTCTGATACCACTTGTTGATCCCACGCCTTGATCGATTCTTTACGTAGTAAAGTGTTTGTTACCTTGGAAGAATCCAAAATAACAAAGATTGAGACTTTGTATGTATACCAAAGTGTATGCGGAATCTACACTTTGATACTCTAGAGATGTTTGTTAATGGAACAGTAATAACCAAAACAAACAAAGAACAATGAACAAACTGCTTCAATATTATTAGAATAATACGAGTACTCTTGTAGTACTGGGGTTACAAAAACCTTGAAGCTATTACAAATTTTCTCTCTAAGTATTTCTATCACTTGAAAAGTATATCTATTCTAAACATAGGATCTCCTTTTATAGAACACAAGGAGTCCTTTACAAAGATAACAACCTATCTTTTAGGATCAGTTACAATTCAAAAATAAACATCCCGAAATAATCTCCATGCATCCTTATCTTCAGTTCAGCAGCTTTGACCATCAGCAGTACTAATTCTTGCTACTAGCAGTACTAATTAACACTGACAGTACTAAGTTTGTACTGGCAGTACTAACTCCATTAGTACTGTTGGCAGTATTAAGTCTTGTGAAGATTTATTCCTAACAACTTTGACCATGGCTAGGTTATGTTGAAATTTTGACTGTGTCTTTTGATGTACTCGCCAAAAATAAGGTAAAAATTTGACTTTTTTCAATTATCATACAAAAAAGGGCGTATGGAAACAAGCTTAAGCCAAAGCACTATACGTAAGTATAATTTTTTTTCAAACACACGCACTTAAATGAAACATAATGTATCCCGACTCATAGATTAATTTTCTTGTTTTTTTTAACTACACAAGAGGAATGCTAGCGTTGAGACCACTTGGCACAATCACAGATGAGCAGATACTGGTGCAAGTCCTTGAGGGTAAACATCACGTACATGGTGTAGAAGGGTCGTCGGGGTTGGGACTTCAACCGTGTTTGGCTTACAAGACCAAGGTATGCCATTTTACTCTCAGCGAGAAATGAATGAGATAATGAAGAAGAATGAAAAGGAGCTTGTTGGCCAGAGATTAGCAAACTAGACGCAACAAGAGAATTTCAATCGAATGGTCGCCTTCTTATCCCAGTCACAAGGTATGCCTGAGTTGTTGAACATGTTTCCGAGTTCCACAAGTGGGAACGCCTCCTCGTGCGTGACTCCTTCCATGAGCAGGAATCCTTCCTCGAGCGGGAATCCTGATGATGGAAACGATGATGATGGGAATGGGGGCGATGTGAATAAGGAACTCTCGGTATTTCAGTAGTGTTTATTGCATGAACTTTCGTTATCTGTAGTTATGTTAATCCATGGATATTTGTTTTTTTTAAGAGCAAAGATTTTATTAAAACACCCAAAAAGATAAAAACAAACAACATCAACAGCCACCAAGGGGGAGGCCAGAACCACCTAAAAAAGAGGAACAAGAAAAATTACAGCATAACAGAGAGCTTAAGTGCCAAGATTAGTTGAGAAAGACCACAACGGGTGCACCACCCAAGACTTCCACACAGCGTTAATCTTAGAATTCCAACGTGTGATCCTCATCTGTGGTTGTGTATGGACATGTGTATGCGGATATTGGAATATTTTGTGGAATGTTTAGGTGGATAAGTATGTTTTAGGATGTATGCACTTTAGTTGAATGTGTGTGAATTTGGGTAGGCGAATATGTAAGTTTTAGTGGATATTTTATTTGTATGAACTTTGGTTGTATGTTTTAGCGGATTTGTATGATTTTAGTGCACATTTTGGATAACATATTGCTGTGACATACAAGTAGATTTTTTCAAAAAAATTTTTAGAAAAAAATCTAGAAAACCTCCATATTACAGCAGTGTTCTGTCTAAAAATGTGCAGATGGCTTTGGCGAGAACATGTCCCCCATATGTCCTCGCAAAAGCCCTATGGCCTCAGTATTTTTCATACGCTAAAACTATTTAATTTAATATAAAATTAATTTGAATAATTAATTGAATTAATTGATTAATCGACTTAATTAAGAAAACATTGGCAAGAACTTTGAGAGGAGACATGTCCTCGCCAAAGGTCTGCGGGCCTGGAAGGTTATCGTTAACTAAGATGTTAGGAACAAAAAAAAGTCTCGGTCACTTCCAATATTAACTAGTCAAAGCCCATAGTTACTCTGGGTTCAGTGTTCCTATTGGAATTGTCAGAATTTGCCATGGCAGCAGCTTGTGCTTTCAGAGCTGAGGAAATGCCATCATTAATCAGTTGCTGGATGGCATCCAAATTTATGACTGGTGTTTCAGATGTTGACGTCCTTTTGGGAGGCATTCTATCAACAAAATATGATACATAGTAAGAATGGTATCATAAGTTTTGAAAGTAATAAAAGAGAATGTGATGCTAAAAATGCTTAAAGGAAAATGCTTATTTTTGAATTTTTAAGCACTTAGAGGTTATGATAAAGACGAAAATAATGACGCAAATGGTGGAAATGATGATGAAGAGAGATAAGTTGGAAAAATAGAGGTATGAAACAGGGATGGTCTTTATAATAACGTTGCCTTTAAACGATAGCTAGTCAAGATTTGACAAGCATTTTTATTTATACCACACATCCTGTGGCTTAGGATAAAGCTATAACTAGTCTAAGAGTTTGTTGATTTTGAGTTGGTAGATGACATCCTAAAGATCTTCCTGATTTGTTTGGTGACGAGCTTGGATTTTCTCAATGATTCGTTCAAGATTGGAAATTCTCTAAGTTACAAGGCAAATCTTAACCTTTTGCCCTAAACCGCTTCGTTTGAAGTTGGACAATCTGAATACGGATCTCCTTGAGTTTAGTCTTCAGTTCGTTACCATTTATACGTCCTTCTTCCATTCTCTCAATGCGGTGAAGATAGAGTTCATCTAAATAATTCAAGATATCTTTGACTTGTTTCTCATGATGTTTCAGATACATCTTATCTGAACATTTTCCTATTTCAAATACTTGAGGTGGGATAGAAGTATAAACTAAGGAAGACGGTGATACCAAATTCCGAGATGAATTAGATAACGCAATTGAGGAAGAAGATGAGGAATAGATTTGCTTCTTAGGTGGTGATAGTTGTGATGGTGGTAATATTGGAGATAGAGTCAAAATAGCTGGTGGAGTAATAGGATCTGGTGATGAAATAGGTAATTCCTTAGCATAAATTGCTTGTACGTCCTTCAAATAAGTATTATTGTAGAAAGATGAGATTACCGATGGAATCATATTATCGTTAGAGTTTTCCGAAGAGTTAAAAGAACTGCTTCCTGCTGAAGCTGGGAAATAATTCGATGAGACCGAAGTATAGTTAAGAATATTTATAGAGGAAAGAGTGTCCTAAATATCAGAAGTAAAGTGGTTAGGAAAAGACATCGTTCTATTAACAACCTAGTTTGTAAATAACATAAGTTATTTATGTAATAATATAATAGATATGTATATTTACATACTTGTTCCGGAATGTAGTGGCACGGAGGACTTTGATGGCTGAAAAATGAAATGTGGTTATAAGTTTAAGGTTTTGAACCTTGTTCCTATAACCATGCGCTCATACCATCTTGTAACACCCCCATTTTTACAATATAGCAGCGGAAGCTAATCTGGGGTATTACTTCATGGATACAACAATCATAATCATAGAAAACAACTTTAAAAGAAACGTTGTTGGAAAAATTTAGTTATCATTCATTATAATCAGAGTTTTTACAAAATGCAGGTCCCAAAATCTAAAACATTATGTTTGAATGATAACAGTTCAGCCATCTTCGAGCCCATGCCACTCCGTGCCGCAACTTGCTCAATTACCTGAGATAAACATGCTAAAAAGTCAACACAATGGTTGAGTGAAATTCATAGGTTTGATAAACAGTTTGAATACAAGTCATAGTATAATAATTGTACAAACACAATTATTATGAAAATGGTATGGTTATGTTCTTGGGTCATGTTATTATATACCCGAATCATAGTTACAATGTATTATCCCGTTGTTGCCTTGTTTGGTCTGTTTGGTCTTGTCTGGTATCAACACATTATTATACAAAGTCAATTTAACGACTTGAAGAGCTCATAATATCAACATATTAACATCCAAAGTCAATTTAACGACTCGAAGTCAAATTTAACGACTTGAAGTCAAATTTAACGACTAGTAGAATTTATAATACTAACATATTAACATCCAAAGTCAATTTAACGACTCGAAGTCAAATTTAACGACTTGAAGTCAAATTTAACGACTAGTAGAATTTATAATACTAACATATTAACATCCATAGTCAATTTAACGACTTGAAGTCAAATTTAACGACTAATAGGATTTATAACTTAGGCATTGATTGTAATGATGTATCAGATTAGCATATAGTCTGGTAAAACACTTGTATTTGTTATTTATCCCCTTACGGGTTTATGAAAGCATTTAAGAGATTAAAAGTGAGGTTATGAACTCAATAAGTCCTTGAAAAGTAATTACATCGTTCTAAGATAAATGAATATGTAAAAGTGTTTGTAATAAGTATGTATCTCCCCCAAAAAGCATGTATCCCCCTCGCGGGTTTATAAAACATGTAAATAAGTAAAGGCGAGGTTATGAACTTCACCTGATAGGTAGATGTAATAAATATTCCAAAATGAAAGCTGACGACCTTATCACAATCTTAACCGGGGAATGTTGATATAGTAAAATGATAGTAAACAGCCACGTCACACAACCTGAGTAGAATATGTCAAGTCTTAGGAAGATTGTACTTTAGAACTTTGGTTTAAGAGTTATGAGTTTGATTGAAGAGTTTGGAATTATTGTATCACCGTTCGGGCCATCATATGTTAGAAGCCATTCTATAAACGTTTGAGGAGCGAGGGCACTTTAAATCGTAAACCCAACCACTCAGTCAGAACGTAATATCGAGATGGAACATCTTAATATGAAGCTCCCTAGTATTGTGGTACAATATAGCTTCCGGATGATCGGTTTTAAGCGTTTTAATCAATATCTGGAAATGTTAAGCACGAGAAGCGTTAATTAAAGTTATGTCATATAATGTTTTGGATATGATTTTATACTTTTTCAAAATGTTACATTTTAGACCCTGAGGTTTGGAAAATTGCAATTAGGCCCTTGGAGTTTGCATTTTTACGACTTTGGTCCCTTAACTTTGAAAGATATACCAAGTAAACCTTGGACTTTGAAAAGTGACATAATAGATCCCTGGAGTTATAACTTTGATAAAATGACACATTTAGCCCTTTTAGTTATAAGTTTCCGAAAGTTACGATATATACCCCTTGCATGGATTATAATTACAAAACATGTCCAAATTGCCATGCAAGCTTAGTTTAACATTTCAATAGACATTTATAAGTTATAATAAACTAAAATATGAAGTTTTAACGCAACACAAGTTTAAAATAACGATTCGTTAAGCTAGTAAGTAAAATGGGTCAAATTAGGGTTTCAAAATGTAAACGCGTGGGTTTTAAGTTCAAATTCCTTCATTAATCAATAAAGTGGTTATTTTAACATTAGTTAAGCATGCTAGGATAGATTATAACAATATTTAATCATTATAACATTTAGTTTTAAGAAAAACGCGAAATTAGGGTTTCGGGTGTACGGTTTTGGATCAAAATGGAAAATGAGCATGAATTGGGTTATGAAACTTTAACAAGAGTTTATTTAGGATCATATGAACATTATAAGGATGTAGTAGCAGGTATGAAGACAATAGAACCTGGGTTTGAGCTTCAAGGATCAAAAATGGTGGAAATGGGTCGTTTCGGGTAGTATTTCCACTTGTTCGCCTTGTATCTTCACTCCGGAGCTTCAATTCTTTAGGGATTCGCTTCTTGAACTTCTTTAATGATCCTAGGATCATAAGGGAGCAAAGGATTGCTGCCTATAAGGGTTATAGAAAGAAGAGGGGTGGTGCGAATTGGAATGAACACACAAGGACCCTATTTATACTATTTTGAGATCAAAGAGCTTAAGAAACTTATAAGATCTGGTATTGACACATGTAGGGGCTAGTATATGATGTGTAGAAGCTAGTAGATGTGGTGTATAAGCTAGAAAACTAGCTTTGATGTGTTGTTTATCTCCTTGCATGCCACGGCTAGAAACTAGAAGAAACAAGAAGATACAAGTGACCATGTGCTCATTTTATACATAAAGAATGAAGGGAGGTGCTTGTAAGCTACTTAGTAATGAAGTAGCTTAGTCATGGAGGTGCTTGATTGCAAATAAAGTCTTTTAAATGGGTCATTTTGCAAGAAAAGGGTTCACGGGTTCATGTAGGGCTCATAAGGGCTCAGATTGAGTTTTCGAGCTTGTAATTCATATTCATTTGATTAAGAATGAAAGGTTACTGATCCTACGACATATATTAAGGATTATAATCAAAATTGGATAGGTGGTTTGGGTTAAAATGGGTTGAAAATGAGTAAACGGGTCAAAATCACAATTAGGGCACAATTAGGGTTTACTGGATTTGTTTCTTGTATAATTGAAGTAGAATGATGAAATGATAATGGATTATGATTAAGTATGTTGTAATTTATGTTATTATAACTTATTTAAGTATTGGTTTAAGTTTATATTGGATAAAAATGAAGAAACGAGTCATGGTTTAGAAACTAGCTCGGTTTTAGGGTTTAGGGTTTTGAATTAGGGTTTTGAGTGTAAAAAGATGTATGAAAGTTTATGAATAGAATAATTAGGGTTTACACATTGTATATTGAGTGTAGTAGCTTGTACACAAGTTATGGTGAAGAAACTAGAATGAAAACGGAGGTAAAACAGCTATTTTGGATGTCATGCTTAATGACTTGCACATTATGCTTTGAAAACTTGTACTTGACTTAGATGGAGTTTATATTTCAAATGAAATGCTATATTACTTGTATATATGCTTTGGTAACTTGTACATTCACTTTAGATATTAATCCTTCACGGAATTAGGGTTTTAGAGGCATATGATAACGGTTTAAAGCCCGTTTAGACATAACGTTGCGAATAGTACATTATAGGAATAATGTACCTTGTAAAAAGAATATGATGATATTGACTTGACATGTTATAATTTTTGATTGACATATATGAAGACAGGATTGCCATAGATAGGTTGCGTGAGCTTGTCTACTTTAGTTATGACATACTGAGATATATAAGTAATGTAATAAAGCGAAAAATTTCCCCGTACAATTGTGATAATAGTAAAATAGGTTTTGCATTTGATGAAAATTCTTGGGTTGTTATAGTCTCCACCCCTTACAGAAATCTCGTCCTAAGACTTAATTGAAAGTTATAGTGATATTGTTTAGAGATAGGTACTGGGTATGAATTTAGGTTAATCAAGGTTACAAGTTCACGTGTGTGATGCATTTATAATTATGTTGTACACCATAATTATAATTACCTCCTTTCACACATCTACTTATTTCCAAGACCCCACCTTTTGATGATAGAAAATAGAATTTCTCCTGATAGAATATAGGTGATGAAATACTTCGATTTACAAAACCTATGGGTTATGGTCTATTTCTGCTATGCCACTCTAATCGTAAAGAATTGTTATTTGTTAACCTTTAAAAGTCAACATCAAATAAGAATGCTATCACAAGTCTTTGTTAAAATTTTCATACCTAGTGGTATTTAAATCATTTGACATTGTATAGATTCTTATGTGTTTTCTTGTTATTACATTACAGAATATAATAGAGAATTTTAGTATACGAAGATCATGGAATGAGTGATGTCAAGGAACGATTGTAAGATAGTTGCTAATCATGTGAGATACAGATTTTGAAATGAACAGATGATAAAGGTAATAATGATAATGATTAAGGAATTGTGTGTACAAACGGATTGAAAGAAACTTGTTTGTACGTATGTTATATACTTAAGCCTACTTATTTAAAATTTGTCACTTACAAAAAGAAGCATCCAACTCCTTGTTACTGAGAATTTATAAATTTATAGTTCAGAGATTTATAATTTCCTTATTCAAATGAAGAAGCATTCTAATTCATTTCAATAAGATGATCATAAATCGTCTTACCTAAGCATAAAAACATGATATGGTAATAAATGATTACATAATATTGAGATGTTGATTGTACTGATGCCTATATAATTGAGGATGAAAATTTATGTTGCAAAGGTATGAGGAGAGTATTCATAGTTGAATATAATAGAATTAATGGAATTTGACAAATGATGACAGATTTTGATATCATTAGATAACAAGATGTAATGGAATCATCACTTTATTATTTCATGGATAACTTTACATACGAAACTCCAAAAGAGCTGATACTTATGTTACGGTTTCTTGTTGTAGGATAAAAATAACAAATGACAAAGATTGTAGCTTGATGATCGGGGTTTTCAGATTGAAGAAGATTCTGATGAACTTGAATATCCTCAAGAGTTGTTTTCAGCGGTTGATCTTTTGTCTCTGCAGTTTCTGGTCAGATGACCCACTTTGTTGCAAGTTCGACACTTGACAGTGCAATCTCCTGTGTGATGCAGGGTGCATTTTGTACACAAAGGAAGGTTTCCATGGTATCTTTTGGGAGGATAAGTCCTAACAGGTTCTTGTCTTCTATTCTGCTGGTGTGGTTAATCATCGTTTCGGTTGTGATTGTTGTGGTTTTTTTTGGTGTGTGTCATTTTTGCGATTGTTGAAGTGGTTATTGTTGTTGTGGTATTTGGGGTAGTTGTTGTTGTTGTCGATGGTGTTTCTCTTATCTTCTAATTTTCGTTTATGATCATTGGTTTCTTGCACAGAATCGCGTTTTATTATCTGATCCATTAACCTCTGGGATATGTTGATGGCTTCCTCCAAAGTTTGAGGTTTCGAGGCAGTAACGTTTCCTTCAATACTTCGAGGTAGACCTCCTATAAAAGCTTCCAAGAGTTGTCTCTTGTTTGGGCACCTGTTTGGCACAAGGTGGTTAATTCTTGGCATCTTCGAAACATAGGGCTTTATGAGCATTTTCACTTTACACTCAGATTGTAATGTTCGTCTTTTTCGTACTAGGGGCTCCTCCCCCTCCCTTCTCCATTTTTCTTATCTCAGTTCGGGGACAATACTTGTTTGTCAGAAGCCTTTTTAACTCAGTCCAGGTGGTTCGATTAGCTTGCTCTATTCCCATAGGTTGGGCATATGCATTCCACCAGGATAAGGCATCGTCAGTTAAAGTACCAGTAGCAAATGTTACTTTATTTTCCTCAGCACATCTGCTTCGAGAGAATACTGATTCGGTTCGTTCAAACCAGCGAATAAGGCCTACTGCTCCTTCCGTACCATTAAAGCAGAAAGGTTGACAGCTGATAAACTCTTTGTAGTTTCCCGTTTTCACTGCAGGAGTTCCAGTGAGATTACTAGCACTTGCCATGGCAGCAGTCTGTGCTTCTAGGGCCGCAGTAAAATCAGCAGTTAGTTGCCAAATGGCATCCAAAGTTATGGCTGGTGTTTCGGATGTTGACGTCCTTTTGGGAGGCATTCTATCAACATAAGAGAACATGTAGTAAGAATGACATCACAAGTTTAGAAAGGTAATACTTTAAAGAAAATGTGATGCTTAAAATGCTTAAAGAGAAATGCTTATTTTAAGCACTTAGAAGTTATGGTACGATTCATGAAGACGGAGATAATGATACAAATGATGGAGATGATGATGGAAGAGAGAGATAAGTTGGAAACAAAATAGCCCCTCACCTCTTATTGGGCCCAAGAAACCTTATTGGGCCTGAAAAACCATAAATGGGCCTTACTCGGATCTAAGCCCATAACCATAAGCCCAAATCCTAGTCCATTAACCTTTTCATAAAACTCCAGGGACCAAACTTGCATTGTTCCAAAACTTTTCATAACTAGAAAAAGGGAAAAGAAAGACAAGGGCCATTTGTGTAATATCCCAAAGATATAACGATTTTTAACTGCCAAAAAATGGGCGCGAAGTTTTTTTTTACTATTCATCATCACTTACAACTCACTATCCAGGGTAAATCAAGGGGCAAATGAGAATTAAAGGGTCCTTTAGTCAATTAAAGAGCTCATAAGTGCAAGGCAAGGGTCAAATCAGTCTTTCCAAGGGATTCATTAGCTCAAGATCAAGCTCAAAGCCACGTCAGCCATGGTGAAAGCACAAATAATAGTGGGTTTTTGTGCTAATCTACTCACAGAACTAGCACAGCATGTCACATCAAAGAATGACATGCTGGCAATCCGCAGGTGTCCACAAATCAATCCAACGGCTCAAGACCAATATCTAATCATTGAAGGAATTAATGGCTGAGATCAAGAGAAGTAGGCAGCAAGGAAAGGGACCTAGAAGGTTCCCATGCAGCCTATAAAAAGGCCTCACCTCTCACACACATTAGGGGGAGGCTAGTTAGTTTTTTTTTCACGTAGCTTTTAGGATAGATTTTAGCTTAATTTCACTTTTAGCTTAATTTCACTTTAAATCTTGTAATTTCCTTTTAAATATTGTAATCAAGTTTTCTATTAATGAATTCAGTTGTTTTTAATCTCTTTTAAGCTCTCTTGTTAACTAAATAAGCTCTTATTTTACCTTAAACTGTTAAGCTAAATAGCCATAAGCTACTCATAAAGCTCTTTCAGTCTATAAGCTGAAATAAAGCTTAATCAAGTCAGAAATAATACTTTCCAAACCTTAAAACAATCTTACTTACATTTACCATGGAATTCATTGGAATTGAACTTTTAGAAGAGGGATCTAAAAGGGAAGGATCCCTATGGATTTATACCCTAGCTTATTCATAAGCTAGGGAGCTTGTAGCTGCCATATTGGTTTCCTCTTGTTTAGCTAGAGAATCAAGTAAGTTTCTCTTTTCCTTTTTCTCTAATTTCAGTTTAATCTGCTTAGTTATAGCTTATATGCTTATTATTGCTTACTAGCTTATTCTCTTTGCTTATTAGTACTCATTTGTGTTTAGTTTAGCTTAATAATCTTAGATGTTCATCTGTTTTTTCTTTTGATAGTTTAGATCTTTGTTTTTAATATATTTGTCATAAAAGCTAAAAAAAACCAAAAAAATTAGTTAATAGTCTTAGATCATAGATTCTAGCTTAATTAGTTGTTAAATTGTGTTTAATAGGTTTAATATAAGCTAGTTAATATCTGGTTTTAAGGGTTTAATAGTTAGAATTCATAAATCTTAGTTTAATCATTTCTGTCAAAGTCTATAAGGGATGTTTGGCACAAGCTTGTTTGACCAGCAAAAGTCAAACTAATTTGATCAAATTACTTGAGTCACTTGTGTTTACCTTTAAGACAAATAGGAAAAGAGTTTTTATAAGTTAGATTTTGAAAATGAAAAAGTTAGAGCTTATATTCCTTGTTTCTGCACCAGGGCACCTTACCTCTTAAATTTTGATTGTGAAATCTTGAACCAAGTCATTTAAGGCTTGGTTATCTCTTGATTTGTGTTTGTACACTCTATTGGAGTGTGTCTAAGTGCAGGATTTCCCTTAGGAAATCTGCATTAATGCTGTTGCACTTGTGCAAAGTGCACCAGTACTACCTTAAAGTTAGTACTGCTGTCCCTATTAGCCTAGTTTTTAGTTAAGTATAAATAGATTTTAGGTGCTTAGATTCAAGTAGAAGTTAGACTAGGTATAGCTTAATATAAAGAAAGCCTGCACTCTTTGTCTTTGTGGTATTGCCAATTGCACCAGCAGTATTAACAAAAGTTAGTACTGCTAATACTTTACACCAGCAGTACTAACAAAAGTTAGTACTGCTGATACTTAAGCCCCAAATTAAGCCAGCAAAGTTAGGGTTTAATAGCTCTTCTTTTAGTATTTTATGGACTAGGAATAGCTTAATATATATTAGGACTTAAATTTAATTTTCTAGCTTATTTACATAGCTTATTTTGCTATCAAAAGTCATTAAAATTTCAAAAAAGCCAAAAACAGTAGTAATAGTAGTTAGCCTTTAAGTTTTAAATTTTAATTTGTAGTAACTGTTTTTATGATTTGGAATCATAGTCTAGAGGTAGGTTATTAAGTTTTTAAAAGCTCAGCTTCTATTTTGGTATTTTAAGCATTTTAGCTCATTTGGTTTTTGAGGTTTTAAGTGTTTTTCCTGAGTTTGCCTACTTGATCCCCAAATTTAGTTAGCTTCTAGTGTTTCCTGTTTAGTTAGCTTATCATTTCTAGTTCATACACATTATAAGCTATCTAGAATAGCTTTTGGTCTTCAATTTGAGCTTATATCAAGCCTTGTGCAAGCATTTAAGTTAAAATGAGCTAAAATGCCTCCTTACTGAGGTCAGCTTATTGAGAAGCTCTTTTAGAGCTTATCTTTGAGTTTCAGCCCATAGTGCTTTTGTTAAAATTGATCTCCCCAGCTTATTCTACAACTTTGGTCTTTTGAGTTTTGAATTTTAAGCTGTTTTTAACTTCACCTTATTTTTGGGCTTATTAGGACTAGGGGTGAAAAACGGGGTAGCCTTCAGGGACTGTTTGTGTAACCTTTAAATTTTATTTGTGTCTTAGTTAGTCCTTGCCCGTTAGTTACTTTAGCTCAGTTAGCCCTTTCCCTTTTGCACCATTAGTCCCTAGTTTAGTTAATTAATTAGTTTATTATTTTACCGTATTTGTTTAATTGTTTAAATTGCCTTTAAATTGTTCAATTTTAATTGTTGTTTTTTTTTATTTAGTAGTAGTAGATCATCAAATCATCTATTTTCTTATTCAAATCATAATCCAAGCTTAAACAAGGTTTCAATTTCACTAGTCGTTGGGGAAACGACCCGGGTGATCATACTTGCCCGGTTTAATATACGTATTATATATTATATTATATATTTTTGAGAGTGAATTTTATCAAGGGTAACTTGGTAATTTTCTTAATTACTCTTTTAAAGTATTATATTTTATATATATTTTACGTGTGTTAAAACTTGCTACCAAGTTTTTGGCGCCGTTGCCGGGGACTAGTGTTTAAGATTCCTACGTTTTGTGTTTGTTGATTTGGTTTGAAGATCCTTTCACCCTCGAAAGTTTCATTTTTGTTTTATAATTCAAAAATCAAAAAAAAAAAATCAAAAATATAAAAAAAATCTTCCTTTTTAATTAAAGAAATAAAAATCACCAATTGGTAAAAATACCAAAATATAATATTCTCAACGGAGGTATTATCATTTTAATTTCCGGTGAACTTGTTGGTTCCCAAATCGAACTAAAGATTTAACACTTGTCATTTGTGTCTCTACGAAATACGGCTCACCTTGAAAAGCAATTTTTAAGAGCTGCCGGGAAGTAGTTGATTATTTGGTTTAAGTCTCTTCCGTGTAACCGTTACAATTCATTGCTAAAATTTTTTTTAAAAAAAATTAGTGTAAAGTTTTGCTTTTTTGAATTTTAGTTTTTCTTTTTTTGCGCACTCGTTCGCAATCTCGAAGACGTCGACAACAACAAACTCTTCCGGTTGTTAAAAATTTTGAACCAATTATTGAACAAAACATTGTTCCAATGGCCGACAATCGAACGATGGCCCAAATGTTACAAACACCCATCGAAGGGTATGAAGATTATAGTTGTTCCACCGATCAATGCTAACAATTTCGAGCTTAAACAACCTTTAATCAATCTTGTGCAAAGTAATAAGTTTACGGGTAGACAAGATCCTCACAATCACCTTCGATTTTTCAACAAGGTCACTTCAACGTTTAGACATCCCGAAGTTCCGAACACTTCGGTAAAGCTTTTGCTTTTTCCTTTTTCTCTAGACGGTGAAGCCCGAGATTGGTTAGACAAGGAACCTCCAAGATCAATTCTCACATGGGACGACCTTGTTTCAAAATTCATAAATCAATTCTTCCCACCTTCAAAAACCACTTACTATCGGAATGAGATCATTACTTTTTACCAAAAGCCCAACGAAACCTTCAACGAAGCATGGGAACGTTTTAAAGGACTCCTTCGTCAATGTCCTCACCATGGCTTTTCAGAACTTCACCAACTCGATACTTTTTACAATTCTTTGAATTCAAACGATCAAGATGCCTTAGATTCCGCCGCGGGTGGCAATTTTTTAGACAAGATGCCTCAAGAAGGTTTAGCGATTATTGAAAGCAAGTCAAAAGTTCGTTACTCAAGAAGTCGTGCTAATGATTCAAGAGTGAGTACGGATGCTCCTCTTTCTAATTCTTCACCTTCTAATAATTCTTTCGATATGCAACAAATAGCCGCTTCTCTCGAGGATAAGATGACTATCAAGATGAACAAGATAGGTGAAGGTGGTGCCTGCTCTGGCTCCTCAGGGCCAGGCACGTAATCTGGAGACGGTGGATCCTGAAAAATAGGTCCTTCGGCTCCTGGTGATCCTATGTCAGATAGGTCCTCATATGGGCTGGATATCTCAGTATACGTAACTGTAGAATCTTCCGAATCCGACATGCTCGAAACTGAAAAATCAAAAGTGACTTATATAAGTATATTAATATAAGACTATTATCCTTATATACGTAATATATTATAAACACGTATATCAATTATGCATGTATATAGCCTAACCGACTAATGCAACAATTTGTATATGAATACCCCGTAAAAACCCTTTTGTATGTATGCAATGTTTGAAAACGGTTATAGTCCAGCAAAAACATTTTGACCTGGTTCTCTATAACCTTGGCTCTTGATACCAATCTGTAACACCCCCAAAATGGGTCGCAGCGGAATAAGGATCCGGGGCGTGTTACTTCAAGATCAACAGCACAAGATAAATATAAGAACGACACAAAAAGTCGTTTAAATTGATACATTGGATTTAATTATAAAACATAATACAAAAGCATAAAGCTTTACTTGTTCCTTGTTTAATATTACAAAAGACAACAATACATTTCCCAAAATATGATGCACATAAATCTTTAAGTGTGCAATCCATGTTGGGAAAAAAACAAGTCAATTGGTCAATGTACTGCTAAGCAAAAAGTCAAAGTACTGCTAAGTAGAAAGTCAAGGTACTGCCAGTCAAAGATCGAAGTACTGCCGTGGATAAAGGAATCTTAAAGGATTATCATTTAAACAGTTATGTTAGTAATTATCTTGTAACAGTTAATTTAGTGATTAGTATTGATTAGAGTTTATGATATACAAGGACTGTACATCTACTAGAGGTTATCCTTATGTTTATAAAAGGATCTCTAGGAAGATATTAAGATATAGAAAAAACACGAGTTAAGAATTATTAGTATTGTATTAGGGATCTGCAATTTAGGCAGATTCAAAAAGGTTTATAAAAGAAATCGTTTGAGAAACTATTGTGTGTTCTTCTTAAGTACTGCCAACTAGATTCCGCATAGTTGACAGTATATCAGTGTTTCAATAAGGAATAACGATCCTACAAGTGGTATCAGAGCTTGTGAAGAGACTCTGATCTAGAAGAACTTTTAATCAATCGAAATCTTTCTAAACTCATAAAAGATGTCTGAAACAGAACCTATCCCTCCCACCTCGTCCGTTACTGCACTTAGAATCCCTATAATCAAGAAAGGTGAATATGACCTATGGTCCATGAAGATGCGACAGTATATCGCTATCACTGATCACATACTATGGGACATAATCACCAATGGAAACCAAACCACAACTGATCCTGCATCTCCCTCAGTGTCTGCACCAAAGACTTCACTTGCTGCAAACGCAAGAAGAAACAATGAGAAAGCCCTTAATATACTGCTTTCTGCCATACCTGATAGACATCTTCTCAGTTTTCATGATGCTGTAGATGCAAGATCTTTATGGAAAGCCATAAAAGCAAGATTTGGAGGAAACGAAGCATCAAAGAAGATGCAAAAGAATCTGTTGAAACAACAATTTGAGACATTTACTATTGGATCTAGGGAAGAACTAGATTCAGCATACGAAAGGTTTCAGCATATTCTTAGCATGCTTGAATTACATGATGCTACGGTGTCCATTGAAGATGCAAATTTGAAGTTTCTAAGAAGCCTACCATCTGTGTGGCATGTAGTGGCTACCATGATTCGGGGACAACCTGGATTAGACGAGTTAGACTTTGATGATCTCTACAACAACTTAAAGGTGTATGAGCATGAATTGAAGGGTGTCTCAAATTCAAACACAAAGTTCTTGTCTTAATCGTACAATGTCCAAAGGTTTACATAGAATCGTTTCGTGAAGTAACATAACGCGCTCTAAATGTTTTATCGTGTGTGCCCCCAATAGGCTCACACACTCCTAGTCATACACGGCTAATTCAACTACCATTTCCAACAGCTCCCACTTGGGAGTTGGAGTAGCAAACAACACGTGTATTAAGAACGGGAAACGTCTAGCAACACTCACATGGTTTTTAAAACCGAAGTGTCAGATCAAGTTCCTTAAAACATTCTCAGTAGCATGGTTATTTTATGTCTTGTATAATCATACCTTTTTCATAATACCGTTAAACATGGATATGGATCCTAAATCATTCCATATTGTTTAACCATTTAGATTCTCGTGATAGAATTAATACAGATATACCAATTTTAATCAAGAAATCATCTAGCATTACCCTTGGGTTGGTCCAAACAATTATATGATTTATTCTGGAGTTGCTGCCAAGGTATTATTCTGTCTTATCAAGTGAAGGAACAAATTCTTTGTTGAATACAAAGTGTTGTGAATGATGTTTAAATCACTTCCAATAATCGTCTTTATAATACCATTTTTTCAGGACAGCGTTTGACATAGAATAAAAAGTGATATCCACAAATACCAGATAATTGTTTGTATTCTCAAGTACTAAGGTTGACTTAACTAACCATTTTTGAATTTTACTTAGTGAAACGGATCCATAAAGTAAACATTCGGAAGGTTGGGGTGTCCAATAAGCATCCCTTGTGAGTACATATAAGTTGGTAGGGAACTTCCATATATTCAAAGAATATAACCAACACTCACATTTGCCTTATGTAACAATACTCCCATATTGTTAACCGACAATGGACTTATTTAGAATGATAAATCATTCTAGGATTAAATATGCAAATATAGGACAAACAATTATTATATGAATGATAACAAATACCTCGTATCTTTATTCATCAGAAAATAAAATTGTCTTACAATCCCAATTATCCAAATGACTAATAAACACAGATTTACATGAAACTACTAGCTGGAAGCATTCCAATATTCCTAGTAAGTTCTGAATGCTTTGGAAAAGCCAATGCTTTTGTAAATGGATCAGCTAAGTTGTCATATGTGTGAACTTTTTCTAACTTTATGTCACCAAATTCAATAACTTCGCGGTGGTAGTGAACTTTGGAACAGAAATGTCTAGCACCTTTAGTGATTCCAGACTCATTAGCTATAGCGATTGCTCTAGTATTATCACAATACATATTAATGGGTTTTTCAATTGTGGGAACAACACCAAGCCCATAAATGAATTTCCTAACCCATACAGCTTCCTTAGAAGCATCAAAGGCAGCAATACACTCAGCTTCTGCAGATGAAGTAGCGAAAATGCTTTGCTTGGCACTCTTCCAGTCAACAACACCTCCATTCAAAACGAACACATATCCAGTCTGAGACTTGAGGTCATCAGCATCCGGTAGTTATCCAGATCAGTTGTAGCAAGATCCCTGAGCTCTCGATTTTGATCACCTCGTAAACTAAGAAAAAACATGTCTTAGTTATTCCTAGTTACTTTAGAATGTTCTTAACAGTAGTCCAGTGAAGATCACCTGGATTCTGTTAGAATCGGCTTGTTATGTTCTGAGCGAACGCAACATCAGGGCGAGTACATCTCACAGATACATATAGATATCCACTGCGAGGCATTATGGAACTCTTTGCATGCGCTTCATCTCAGCAGGTGTTGAGGAACCTTATGAATTTACTCTATCTAAGTTATCTATGCATGGGATACTTCCTCGTTGGAATCTCCATGTGAACGCTTTAAGATTTTTTTGATATAAGCACTTTGACATAAGCCAATCAACCGTCGTGATCTATCTCTATAGATCTTGATTCCAAGAATATATGCAACTTCACCTAAATCTTTCATGGCAAAACACTTTCCAAGGTAGAATTTTACATCTTGTAACATTGGAATGCTGTTTCCCATGATCAATATGTCATCGATCATACCAAGATTGGTAAAGTGACATTACTCACTAGCTTTTAGATATACACATGGCTCATCAGCATTTTGACTGAACCCAAATTTCTTTAATTTCATCATCAAAACGACTTATTCCATTGCCTTGATGCTGTGCTTAAGACCATAAAGAACGTTTCAGCTCTGATAATCGGTTTTGGATATTTTGGATTGACAATCCTGCAGGTTCTCCATGTAAACCTCTTCATTGGAGATATCCATTGTGCGAAGGTGTTTGGACATCCATTTGCCAATTCTATAGTCATAGTTACGCGGTATGGCTAAAGATCCTAATAGCTCTAATGATATGCAAAAGGTGAGAAGGTTTCCTCATAATCAATCCATAGGTTTGAGTATAGCCCTCGCACAAAAACGAGTCTTTTATAGGTGTGTACTAGCTCATCCATCGTCAGTCTTTTTCGTTAAAGAGCCACTTGGCTACCAATGGTTTTGCCATTAGGAGGAAGTTCAACCAAGATCCAAAACTTCGTTGTCCTCATTGGATTGACATTTCCACATTCAAGCATTAAGGCCATTATCAGACTAAGGTATAAACAATGCAGCTTTATAGTTAGCGAGTTTACCTAGATCTCCTAACTCGTGTTCCTCAGCATCGATGTATAAACACATGCGATCTGTGGGACGGCGTGTCCTAGTGGACCTACGAATGGGAATGATATCACTTTGAGGTTCATCCATTTATAGATCATCCTCTTCATGATTTAAGCTAGTATTATAGAAGGATGCGTATCTTCTTCTTGAATAATTTCAAGATCTTCTAGACTCCCACTTGCTTCTTGATCTATAAGACTATTCTCTAGGAATTCAGCATTCCGAGCAACAAGGACTTTGTTCTCGGGTGGGTAGTGTAGTATATTCCATTGTTTCCTTGGGTATCTATGAAGATACAACTTAATAAGACCTGGGTCTAACTTCGTCTGGCTTCGTAAGGATATTCTGCTTTAACAAGTGCCTCACAACCCCAGACTTTTAAGTAAGACAACTTAGGGGCTTGCCCATGCCATACTTTGTATGGTGTCTTTTCAACCTTCTTAGTTGGAACCATATTGAGAATGCGTGCAGCAGTCTCAAGAGCATAATCCCAATGGACATGGAAGAGTTGTTTGACTCTCATTGGATTCGAACCATGTCAAGTAGGGTTCTGTTTCTCCTCTACGCACAACATTGTGTTGTGGTGTGTCTAAGAGGAGTACGATGGGGGATAATACCATGATCCTTGAGATGATCAAAATAACTCTTACTCATATATTCGCCTTACGTCAGAACGTAGCAACTTTATGGTTTTACGAGTTGATTTTCTACTTCCTTTTGAAACACTTTGAAAGTTTCAAACACTTCATGTTTATGCTTTAACAAGTAAACATAACCATAACGACTAAAGTCGTCAGTGAAAGTGACGAAGTAGCTAGCTCCTTGCCATGCTGTTGGATCTTAAATGGGCCATATTACATCGGTGTGTATTAGTCCAAGTAAGTCTTTGGCCCTTTCCACTTGACGTGTGTAAGGTTTTCTTGCCATCTTCCCAGACATACAAGGAACTCATTTTTCAAAAGCCCTAAGGCCAGTTGAATTGTAAAGTCCATCGTGTTGTAATTTTTCAATGCGTTTCTTGCTAATGTGTCTAAAACGACAATGCCACAAGAGAGCAAAGTCCAAGTCTAGCTTGGATCTTTTGTTGCTTACAGTATATATAGAACTTTGCATGAATTAGACAAATCAATTTCAAAAATAACTTCCTTGGATAGCAATAAAATTAACCATGTTATTCTAGAAAACTTGAATTGTATTATTCACGAAGCGGTTAATAAAAACCGTCTCGTCACAACGGAAAATGAAATTACCTCCTCTAGTGATAGAGGGAGCATAATGATAATTGTTCAAAACAATAACTAATCCGCTGGGTGAGATAAAATCATAAGTTGCCAAATGCTTCTACATGCTTCACGTTGACCATTTCCCACGTATAGTAAGAGCCCCCGACTTCAGTTTCATACTTGCCTTAGACCCTGTGTTATATTACAAATATGAGTACCACAACAGTGTCATAGAATCCATTGATCTAATTAAGGAAAAGTATTGAGTTATAACGAAGATACAATGAACCCCACAGCCTCCAGAGGGCTGCTGTTCTTTTTCTTCTTTTGAACTTCGGCTAAGTATCTGAGACAGTTTCCTCTTCCAGTGTCCTGTTCACCTCACTCATGGACAGGATTGAGTCCATTTGCGGGATCTTCCCTCTTAGGTGGAGGGGGAATCTTGGTTGGGAGCTAAGCTTGCTTATTTTTCCTATTCCCTTGATTTTGTCCCCTAGCAGCCATTTAAGGTTGCGGTTTGTTGTGTTTTTGCTTTCTGGACTTTACAGCTCGAATAGCAGTAGAGCTTATGAGCGTTGTTTTTGAGCACGATTAAGAGTTTGCTACGTTGTTGGGGCGGGTTTTTTTGTTTGGGTGGGGGGGTGGGATCAGGAGCTTTAGCATAGCATGCAACTCGTTAACTGTCTTCCCCAGGCTATGCATGTTGTAATTCTGCACAAACCCATCAAATTCCTTACGTAGACCGATAAGAATCAGACTCACAGCAAGGCCAAGTGACACAGGGTGGCCTAGGCGCTCAAGATTGTCTATATAGCTCTTCATTTTGAGAACGTAAGAGCTTACAGACTGCCCTTCTTCCTGTTTGCAAAAGTGAAAGTCTCTCACAGTCTGAAGAAGCTCCTGCTCTGCTTGTTGAGCAAACAAAGTTTTTAACTCCTGCAACATGTCATAAGCACTAAGGTTTTCTAGATTTCGTTGGATATTTGGTTCCATAGTCATGAGCATGAGTCCAGCAAGGGCTTCTGGAGCAACTTGCTGACCAGCTTGAGCTGGGACAGGAGCAGGAGGAATTGGCTGCTCTAGGTAATCCAAATTATCCTCAACAGATAGTACAATCCAAATTTGTCTGTACCAGTCAATAAAGTTGGGTCCAGTTAGTTTTTGTTTCTCGAAGAAACCCCTCAAAACCGAATTGGTAACTACGGAGGTAGTCATCTACAATCAGAAAAAGTTCAAATAATTAGTATTGTCGATAATTAAATTTTTAAAAGAATTAACTACCCAATTAATTACTAATAAGACTAAGATCCAACTTGACCTCCCACTTATTACCGGAGGTCTGACCAACGTGTAAACAAGTAGGACAAGAGGTAAGAGACGAGCGTTAATTGCATAGAATGCAACTCTTAGTTTTATGAGACTTGTGACATTAGTAAATCTTATAGCAATGTCAAATGCATATTTTGTCTCATCTTATGCCTCAGGTCTGAGGTCTAACCAGGTAACTCGATTTAAGTCGACCAAAAAAGAACGTGCAAAAATTGACATAGATCTGACCTATGAAAAAATTCACCATGGGTTGGAGAGGCCCTGAGGTCTGACCAGAGAGGTCAACCCAAGTGCATGTGTTCTTAATTTTGGCTGGCATAGACTTAAAATTTCACATAGTGTGTATACACATAAATGTGACAAAATTGTGTACAAGAAGCATGTAAAACATCTAGTAGCACAAGTTAAGAAAACATTTTGTTAACCTTTTTGGTATAGACATCATTTTGTCAAATGTTCTCGGTAGCTCCATTTTTGGACGCACAAAGAAGCGGAGAAACAGGTCAGCGCGAAGCGTATTAAAAACCTGACTTCTTTTGGGGAGCCTAAGCAACCCGCCTTAAACATCTCTTTTAGTTTGTCCATAATGGGTGAGCC
>BQNB010020366.1:0-14415 GCA_026074375.1 Tanacetum coccineum | reverse complement strand
TAATATATATTCTTGTTCTCCTAGGTTAATTGGTGTATCTATACTATAAGGTATAAATATAGGATTTTCTTCTATTTCTATTCTTTTAGGTTGTGACGTATTAGGTTGTGCGGGGGCGTGTTAGAACAAACTAGATGAGTCGGCCCAATTGTATAGATGGGTCGTACCCATTAGGTTATGATAGGTTGCTTAGTCTGTAAGCTATAGTATTAGTATAAATACATATACAATCCAATGTACAAAACACAATTACAATTACAATAATATATACCATTTGAGGTTTTATATGGTATTAAAGCCAAAACCTTAAACAACTTTTTTTTCCCGGCACAATTCCGGTCACTTTTCAGCCGCCACAACAACCCCACACTTCTCATCACCTCGTCGTTGCCGCCGCCGGCTGCAGTCGTAAGAAACCAAAAAAAAGTACTGTTCACTGGTCACTATTCACCATTTTACTGTTCATCGATCACTATTCACCGAAAGTTACTGTTCATCAGTAAAAAAAATTAGGGTTACTGGTATGTGCTTAATTACACATACCATTTTCCATCAAAACCGGACTTAAATAACAAAAAACATACCAAAAATATATTGTATTTGTATGTTTTCACTTATATTGTGCAGGTAACGGATAATCAAGAAAAGGACAAAATCGAAGCCAAAACAACAAGAAACGAGCACGGGAACAGAAAGAGCGTGATGAAGTCAAAATCAAGTCAAAAAGTCAATCAAAGTCAACCCGTCAAAGTCAAAGGTCAAACCCGAAGCCGTAAACCGAAGAATACTTAATGGGCCCACCCGAACCCATCTAATGGGCCGGATAAGCCATTTAGTATATTGCACGAAGACCTTAAGCCCAAGTAAATTAAAATAGCCCAAATACCCATTATTTCTATAACCGGCCCAAACAACCCACTAAAAGCCCATTCCCACTTAACTGGCGTTAACCCTTATTATCACTTGAGCTTGACTTTCGTTAGTCCACAAGAACTTTCCTTGCAATGACATATAACACCCTCGAGGGCTTAACCTGCCACATCCCCAAATTATAATCAACACAAGGACCAAAATTGCAACACTATGTATAACTTTGAGGGACTACTTATGCCAACTCCCTAAACATTCACCTGATTCATATCAAACAAACAGGACACCCCATTTCCCGCCTTACTGTTCATCATCTCCCTTGTCCCTTTCCCCCCTCCCCGACCACTATTCACAACCAGCCAAAACCCATTACACCACCCTTCCCCACCCCCACATGGCCTCATGACACCTTGGCAATCCCCTAATACCCCATTGGACAAGAAAAAATGACACAAGATCAAGGGACAGGATCATTTGGTTTGGGCTCCAAGCAAATTGAAAGGCCAAGATGAGACTTGACTTCTCCTCACAAAACAAACACAACTTGTTTCTCTCTCAGAAAAAAAAACACAAATCAAAGGGACAAGAGACTTAGTCTTTTAGTATAAGTAGGACTTTGTCTGTCCACAGGTTACAGACTTGAGAGCAGAATACTTTTCTACCCAAGGATGAACTTACTCTAAACCAACAGATTTCTATTTCACAGATGCCAGTAAGAGC
This sequence comes from Tanacetum coccineum, assembly GCA_026074375.1. Lineage (NCBI taxonomy): Eukaryota > Viridiplantae > Streptophyta > Magnoliopsida > Asterales > Asteraceae > Tanacetum > Tanacetum coccineum. Next base: position 12,825 of record BQNB010020366.1, on the reverse strand, counting down.
CCATTTTCATCGCCATTGGACTAAAGTCAAGCTAAAAGATATCAGAGGTTAAAACCTTTGATCTTAATTATCTACGGCTTTAACTAAAGAACACATAGTTTTGGACTTAAAAGCATAGATCTACCTAAGATTACAGACAAGTTGTCAAACACGGAGGGGATCTGGATCTGCGCCTTCATGTTTTAAAAGTTTGAAACCACTTGACTAAAATGTATCAAAAGTGCAGTCCGTAAGGCAAATATGTATGAGTTTTGTCAATGTTAAGATTGTCTTAGAATCCTGTCTGTTAGATTAGTATTCAATCTGACCCATTTGCTATTATCCTAGTATGATACAGTTATGAGGATGCCAATGTGTGTGTTGGAATTGTACGTATCAACCTGGTAGGAGTAATAATCAAAGCTAATAAAGTGGTGTGGATAACATCAGTTTCCATAGAATAAAGGGTTAAAGACATAAAAATCCCAGAGGGTATCACCATTCTAGCCATAGCAGAACACAGTAAGTTAATATAGTAAAAGAAAGAAAAGTCGGGTACAAAGTTTTAGAAACATTCTTCCAACAAGCCAGAGATTGTAGTAGTAGTAGTAGTACTTTAATAGTTGTTGTTATGAGCTGCTGACGAATGTGCAGCAGCAGGGCCGCCAAGATTGAAAACAGACACTCCATTTGAACCTTGAGCATTGGCACATGATAAGTTAAAGTACATACAGCAATGAGCGTAAATTTGACATAATAAGAATAATAATAAAAGGGGCGGGATGGTTAATGGAAGAAGAATTATTAAGAGTGTTAGTTTAAGCTTATTTGATTGCGGCATAAAAAGCCCCCTGGCTTATGTTTGAATTTATATCCTTATTCATGTGGTATTACACTTAAATAAGCCTGAAAAACAAATAAAGTCATAAAAGGCACATACATACATATAATAAGGTTAGAAACAAAAGACGTAAAAAGACTTTATAGGATAGGGTGGTTACTGGTGGTTAATGGAGCAGGAGCAGCAGGAGCAACAGGAGCAGCAGGAGCAGCAGGAGCAGGACGGCGCAACATTTGTAGTCTCACTAATTAAAACAAAACAAATATGATTATTAACACCAAACAAGTGATTAATAATAATAATAATAATAATAATAATAATAATAATAATAATAATAATAATAATAATAATAAAGTGGTGTGGATAACATCACTTTCCATAGAATTAAGGGTTGACAGATAATGACATAAAAATCCCAGAAATTTTTGACTTGTGTAGGACAAATTGCCCATTTTATGGTAACAAAGAAAATGAGACAGAGGGTATGATAACCATACTCCATTGCAAATATACTAAAAGAAAGAAAAGTCAAGTACAAAGTGATGATTAGGTATTATTACAAACATTCTGCCAGCAAGAATAAGTTGTAGTAGTACTTTAATTAACCCAACCTGAGTGGATTAATAGTTGTTACCAGAAGTACTTGCTGCTGCTGCTGGTGCGGGGCTTAGATTTGCAACACTTGACTGGACAAGATTGAGAACGGATACTCCGCTACACCTTGAGCATTGGCACCTGTTAATTAAAAGAGTTAGATTGCAGAATAGACACAAACTAATAAAGAGGCAGAGTGGTGCGTTAAAACAACAAAAACAGAAACAAGGTGATATGAGTTAACAAGGTGAAAATGACATTTCAGACTTGGCTAACAGCGCTGATTACTAGATGATCGGTTAACCTTAGCAGGGGTAGAACAAGATAGATAATAGCAGGCAGCAAATGACAAATAATAGCGGCAATTGCTTCCTTCCTTCTCAAAGAACGTATAAGCATTAACCATAATAATAACTGAATAGGAAGTACGTAGGTAAACATGATAAGCATCAAAGCTCGACTTCCTTAGATAGTATAGTAACAAAATTAAAGACGGGTGTTGATTAATTATATTACTCGATGGATCCGGGATTTAAAACGTTAATAAGCTACTAATAAGCTCAAGGGTTTGATGTAAACGACCACAAAGGACAATGGGTTGAAAAATGTCAATGTTATATTAGGTATAATTCATGGAAAAATGGTAATATGTACTAGTAATAAATAGTGTTATATAAACCCAAACCCCAATGTGGGTTTATTGGCTTATTTTATTCGGTTTATTTTCATAAGCCGTGGCTTATTTTCAGACTTGCGGGACTTACTATGATATGATATAACATGCTTATATAATCCTGTAAGTCTAAATATAAGCCGAAATCAAAGAAGCTAATAAGCCCACATATAAAGGAGTGTTTGTTTCGGCTTATATGTGGACTTATGAGCTTATTTGATTCCGGCTTACATTTCATAAGCCCCAATTTTATGGCTTATATTGAGACTTATGGGCTTATATCAGTTTATCATATCATAATAAACTTATATAAGCCCACAAGTCTCAAAATAAGTTGTAGTAGTACTTTAATTAACCCAACTGGAGTGGATTAGTAGTTGTTACCAAGAAGTACTTGCTGCTGCTGCTGCTGGTGCGGGGCTTGGATTTGCAACACTTGACCGGCCAAGATTGAGAACGGATACTCCATTTGAAATTTCAGCTACACCTTGAGCATTGGCACCTGCTAATTAAAAAAGTTAGATTGCAGAATAGACACAAACTAATAAAGTGCCAAAGTGGTGCTTTAAAACAACAAAAACAGAAACAACAAGGTGATTTGAGTTAACAAGGTGAAAATGACATTTCAGACTTGGCTAATAGCGCCAATTGCCAGATGAGCGGTTAACATTTGTAATCACATATGGCACACTAAACTATTACCACCTCTACAAATTTGGACAAAAAGTGTTCCGAATTAACCCATCTCGTAGTGACCAGTGTAAAAATTAGCAGCAACCCGTTACCCAATCCGCCCATTTTACCACTTCCACTTTTAAGCAATTCAATGACAATACTAATACCTAAGTATGATTAGAACTCACGGCCTTTAGTTAGAACCTTAATCGCTCGGACAAGCCCAGTTAGGCCTATTAAGTATGATCCATTCACAATATCATCTATGGTGGTATTCTCTTCACAGATTACAGACTTGAAAGCATAATACTTTTCGACCCAAGGTTGCAGTTATTCTACACAAACAGATTTCTATGTCACACATGCCAAAAATAATAAAAGTAAGAGCCAATATCTTTTATTACACTTTTGCCCATACGACTATAACATAACTGATAATTTGTTAGGTAGGGAAGACGCGTACCTTCTAGATGGTGAGTGAAGTTGAAGAACGGGAGGCCAAGACTGTACACGCTATTTGCGTCTCCATAAAAGGTTTCATGGCGGCTCCAGTTGTTCTGCTGATTTCTTAAATCACAGCGAAAGTGATCAATTCCCCAGCCTGAACTTCCAGTGTAAATCACCATTGCAATGTTCACAAAATGAGCGGTCTGTTGGACCTGTACTTCATGTATGTATCTTATTTCATCCAAATCCATGAAGCTGGGAGGCACGCTTCCAACAAACACATAGCCGTTCAGTTCGGGATTAATTCGAATAAGCATGACCATCTGAAGGTGAGAAAAATCCTCCATTCCTTGTTCCGTGCTATCCGACGTTGCCAAGAAAGCAGCAAATTCACGGGATATGATTCCAACGTTGAACATCTGTACTGGTGCACAGCCGGTGAAAGGAGCAGGGAGTTGATGACTTTGCGAAATCTTCCTGAAGATCTGATCGGGCAAATGGGTTTGAAAAACAAGTTCGTTGTTGCCTTGGAATGAAAGAATGGTAATTAGACTCCCGTTATGAACAAATGTTGCAGCATGACGATTGTTTACGTGCAAGGGCTGATTACTTGGAACCGGAGTGGCAAGATGAGATAACACTTCCCAATTACGGCTTCTCGAATTAAAACTTGACAAAAAGGGTTGGTTCCCGAAGAAGCTGAACTGCACATGAAGAATACGGAAACCTAACACTGACGAACTTGGGCAGAAAGGCACCATGCACACCTCAAACTTATCGAAGAAGTCCAACTCGTCGGGTTTGGGAATCAGGGTGGTTGTTGAACTCAATATATTCACTAGTAATAGCCTGCAGCGTTTTGCGTCATTTGCTGAAACCTTGAACAAGAACAGAATTCCGTAAGATGCCAACAGTGTTATATACTCCCCTTCATGCACATAATTCCTTATAATGGGACGTAGGGGAATATTTATTTCCCTACTCTCAAGACAATCTCTTACACCCCACAGATCACCGAATTGTATATCCTCATTCACACGCTTTCCATGTGCAAAGAACACAATACCGCTCAAAGAATCAATACTTCCGTTTACGACATTCTGAAATTCCTCACTGCAAATAATACTATTCACTCCTTTACTAAGGCTCCTCATCTGTGCCAGCTCTAACAGATGTAAATTCGAGAAAATTTGTTCCGTAATCTCCTGACTTAATATGTCAAATGCGCCTAAATTACTACTCGTCTTATCTTCACTTTTGATTTCCATTTCTATTTCCTGAAATAAAGAAATAATAATAATATCAGTATCTAAACATACACAATTCTAATCAAAAAGCAATCCATCATTCCAAGGATCATCATCCTACATCCAAAATCGACAATTCTAACGTTTCGCAACAACAATCGTTCATATGCAAACACATATATGCTACTTCCCACTGGGAAACCACTCCACGCATACAATTCCATCCTAAAACAGTCAAACATCACCTAATATATTCATAACCTAACTACTTCACGCGCAATACGCAAACAATTCGAAGCTTCCACCTGCACCGCAAGATAAATTAACAGAATTACTATTGTTCAACATTCACAATTCGAAGGCCCAAAGCGTTTTCCTCAAAACCAAGTTCCTGTGTTTAATTTGATTCAAACTAATAGCAACCATAACACGCCAAATTCATATCCAATCATCGGACTGACACATGATCAAGCATCATCAGTGTTACCATCACAGAGCCTAAGACTTCCTATTTACGCAGTAGTATAGTACATGTTCAACTAACCTTGGTATCAGTCTCCATCTTAACAGCATTATCTCCTGTATCCACAGCACCATTCTCAGTCACAGGAGCATCGTCCATATTAACATCAGTCTCATTCGTCGATGGCACATCAGCTGAAGCATTGTCAGTATCCATCTTCGTTGCCTCCTTCGATGGTTCCTTGGTCACTGGAACTTCAACTTCCTCTTCTTCAATTAGCTGAAATTACAGACGGAAACGAGAAAGTTATAATACGATTCAAACACACCAGAACCAACAAACCAAATATTCAATTCAACCAAAAACTCCGTAGCTCACCTGTGCAGACTCCACAGAGACAATTCCATGCAAATTCAAACAGGCTTTCACCTTGACCTTAGCACGTTCGGCGTTTGTTGCTTGGAAGGGACCAATCTGTGCATCATTGCCAACATAAAAGTTTAAGCAGAGAAATTTTATACAAATTGACAGAAATGAAAATCTTATAAAGCTTTCAGCAAATTTTACCGTGTAAGTACTAATAGTTGGTGGCGCTTGCAATTCACTCACGTCTGCATATTTGAGGTCTACTGAAAATGTGCCAGACCTGAAGAAAGTGTGAGCTTTCACACTGGGAATTGGATTCCCCTTGGGGAAGACAATACTATGTTGATTCTCCACAGTCTTGTTTTGTGAATCTTGGGCCGCACCCTTCCATGTCAAGGCGATTGAGAAAGGAAAGCTCTCTTGGACCTACAAAAAATAGTAAATCAGATTAGATCCTTAATACATTACACAACAAAACGTATACTCAAACCAGGAATCATGAGCCATACCTGAAATTCTCTAACTTTAAATGTAGGACTGAGAATAGCACACTCCATAGCGCAGCCCTTGGAGACACATTCACTTGCGTTCATTGTTCGCCTTGGCTCCTTGCCAAAGAATTCTGCCAATATCTTTATGACAGCCGGCACCTTAGAACCTGAACCAACAACCTCGACAGCATAAATATCACCAACTGTGAGTTGAGCCTCAGCAAGAGCCTTCTCCAAGGGTTTCTTAACACGTTCCAATATCGGGGCGCTGATTTGTTCAAATTCATCTCTGTTAATAAAACCTCTGACGTCCTTGTCCTCCATCAAGCATTCAATGTTCATTGGTGCCTCTGGATTTGCACTGAGTACCTTCTTTAGCTTTTCACAAGCGGCGCGAAGCCAGAGGCAAGCTCTTCCATTCTGCAACACGTCGATTTTGTACTCCACCTTAAATTTCTCAACGAAGTGTTGGAACAAAATCTCATCGAAATCCCTTCCTCCCAGACACCGATCAAACGAATGAGCCAACACCTTCAACTGGCCTTTCTTAAAGCCTGCTATGCAGACCTGCATACTAGCATGCCCAATGTCAACAAACGCCACATTCAGCTGCTCATTCTCAGGTAAATCAGTCTTGTATATACCATAAGCCAAAGCAGTTGCGGTTGTTTCATGCATCAACCTAAGAGGATGCAACCCAGCAATGGTAGCAGCATCCATAACAGCCCTTCTTTGAAGATCAGTGAAATAGATCGGAATCCCAATGCAACAATCCACAACTGCTGTATTCAAATTCTTCTCGGCTATCGTCTTCATGTTTGAAAAGACCATCCCCATAACCTGAGTCGGAGTAAACGCCCTCTTTTCCCCAAGATACTGCGCATGGATCAACGGGAAACCATCTGGTCCCTCAGTAACAGAAAAGGGCAACGACTTTAAATCCTGCTGCAACTCAGGATCAGAAAAGGGACGACCAATCAACCGCTTAATCTGAGAGATAGCATTCTTTGGGTTCGACATTATCGTTGCAGCACCAGCTGTTCCAAGAAACCGCTGTTTATCCCCGAAACAGACAAGAGCAGGAGTCTCGCGCTTTGACTCATCATTAAGAACAACATCGATACCACGTTGTCTGGCAACTGCCACAACACAACTCTCGTTTCCAAGATCAAATCCAACCACGCTCATCTTTGCTACGAGTTTTTTGTATCACTTATAAATTTACCTAAAGAAAAGCAAAAAGTTAGGCATCGCACATACATTTTTCAGATAGGTCATCAACATATATATATATATATATATATATATATATAAACACCGTGTAATAATATTCAAAGTTCCTCTACATTAAACAATCAATAAAAAGTGATTGATCCATTATCGACACTAAACGATTCCGCAATTACCCATTCACATACGCAAAATAAAAATAGCACAACATAAACTACACAGTTACTACTTATTATTGATCACACGCTAAGAAGGGTGTTTGGACCAGCTTATTTGACGGGCTTTAAAAAGCTCAATTTGTATGGCTTAGAAGCTTAATAGCTTGAGCCTGCTGCTTGTTATGACCCTAAGAGCACCTGGTGTCTCTAAGCCATGATACCCCTCTACCTCATCACCATAACACACCATTTGCATCTACGTTCCATCTCCGTTTATCTCTAAAAACACATTCTGATTTAAAATAAAGCTTTCAACTAACGATCTCAGCTCCATTGCCTCACCTTTGGTTCTACCTCTAAGAGTTCTAATCCACGACCAAACACCCTTTCAAACAATCCATCATCGTACATCCAAAATCCACAATTCTGACATTAAGTAAACAATAAATGCCACAACATTCTATTCCGAAACGAACGTGTATAGGTTAACAAGAACCTAACTACTTTGACTCATGAAACAATGGAATCACAACATAACAAAATGCACACACAAACAATCTATTCACCAACCAAACGCATGTAAGTTACAAAATCCTAGGTCGATTTACACGCTAAACATACACAATTCAATCAAAAAGCAATCCGTCATTCCAACGATCTAACTACACCCAGCATCCACAAGTCTAACATTGCGCAACGACAATTGTTGATATGAAAACACATATATGCTACTTCCCGCATGGAAACCGCTCCACGCACATACAATTCCATCCTAAAACAGTCAAACATCACTACATTCAATCGACCTTCAATTCCATCATCAAGAAATCACACAATCTAAACATTAGGCAAAAATGCAACAACAATCGCTTCATAAACAAACGCCGAAAAATCACTACACATACACAACTAAGTTATAAAACAATAAAAACGGATACAGGTTTGCTAATTCATGCGCAAAACCGCTACACGCACACAAATTCCATCCAAAAACAGTCAAACATCACCTAAACTGAATCTACCTTCCATTATCATAAAGGCAAAATGCACAATGACAACAATATATAGTACGCAAACAGTGCAACAACAACATTTAATAATAACAGTGACTCGTCGTCAACCCTAACTACTTAGGCTAAACGTACAGAATTCAGTCGCAAAACAATAAACATAATAAAACATTTATTAAGCAAAATAATCTAAATTTTGACATAATAAACTCATGCAAACACATAATAAGATATTATTAAGCATAATAAAGACATGTAAAAGATAATAAACACATAAAAACCGATAGATAATAAACACATTAAGCAAAATAATCTAAATTTTGACATAATAAACTCATGCAAACACATAATAAGACATTATTAAGCATAATAAAGACATGTAAAAGATAATAAACACATAAAAACCGATAGATAATAAACACAAACTCAAAAACTGAAAAAAATAAAAATGAAGGAAATGATATACCACAAAATGCGAAGTTGAGATGATGATAGAATGTATCATGTGGATACGTGTTAACTGACTACGTGTGAAATTAGGGCTTCAAATGACGCAAATATATGGCGTTGAGTAGAGTGAAGAAGAAGAATGTCTGAATTAGATTTTTTTGTTTGAGGAGCTCAAAACACACTCTCACTTATTGGACTACTTTTCTTATTATTCTTAGCCCAGCCCATACTTCTTTTTCATTTCATCATACTTTTCTTTTGTTTCGGTTCGTTTAGTTGTAAGATTTAAACTAGCCACCACGGGGCGGGGGTTCTTAATTTTACTATCCCAAACCATACCTTACTAAGCACGCGAGTATCCGTAATGACAGGTTTCCCGCAAGTTTAACCGTATCAACAATAACATGATCTAGAACGTAACATGTACTTCATATTAGTAAAACTAGCATGTTACCCGCGCAAAACAGCTATTTCGGGGGCTTTAAAAATAAAAAAAACTAAAAATTAATAAAAATATATTAAAATGGATGTTGAATTAAAGAGCACAAAATGTTAGAAAATATGATGAAATTAAATCATAAAAAAAATAGATAAAACGATATTTCAATTTAAAAATAAAGGTGATTTTTTAATTAAAAAGTGACACATGTCACTTTAAGATGTGTTTCTCTAAAATAGATGGGATGTCAAAGATTGCAACATAACAAAAAGTTGTTACAACAAGGTTCCTTGTCAATTAAAATGAGATGGCCCTTTCTCTGTGTTTGTTGTTATAAAGGGTATTTTCATAAAAAATATGGGAAAATCTGTATTTTCAGCTTTCATAATATAGGAATTGTCCCAAATGTTATAAGTATTTAGATAGATAGATATGATTAACATAAACAAAACTAGGGTTGGTTTTGGTATGGGTATATGGGATGGGGTTATGGGTTTCAATCAGTGATTAAGACTGTTTGTTTAGTGGGGCCACATGGATGAAATGGATATATATAGCGACTCATTTCCACCATTTGGTGTCCATGAAATCTATTCCGTGGGCCCATCTTTTTTCCACTACAAAATTCAAATATCTATACACTTTTTTCATATCATATTTTGTCATCCAAACATAAACAATCGTAATCATACACTTTTTCATATCAATTGTCATTCTACCCCATACCAAATCCGAATTTAAAAAAATTAAAACCCATGTTTGATTTCTAACAACAAATACCAACAGTGCGGCCCTAAATAGATTAGTTAGCTTAGCCCATACTTCCATTTCATTTCATCATTTATATTTGTTTTCTTTCGTCGTCTGTTCGCTTAGTTGCATGATTTAAAATGGCAGTCGCGGGGCGGATAATTAATTTCACTATTCGAAACCAAACCATCAAACCAAACCATCCTAGGCGGGTAAATGAGCATGCGAGTATCCGAAATGAGAGGTTTCTCGCGGTTCGGATCATGGTTAACCATTTCAAACGTTTAATCAAACTTACCACTACTACGCCAATCATGCGTCTTGGAGTTACACTCTAATACATATATATCACAAGGCACACATTTTATTTTATTTAGAGTTAACTACATCTTTGGTCGGCGTGGCTTTTTGGGCGTCTCAAGTTTAGTCCACTAGTTTAAAGAAACTCACGAATCATGCCCCAGATTCAAACACCCGTTACGATTAGGGTCTTAATTTCACCTTTTCCACTCAAGTGATGGCAATTTTGTATTTCAATATTTTTTACAAGGCTTTGTTGGATCTGAATGTTAGGGGTGTTGATCGTTTCGGTTATCGGGTTGTTCAGCTACTTCAGTTCGGTAAAAAGTTTTTTTTTTTTCGGTCCGTTTCGATCTTGCCGGTCCTGTTTTCGGACCGTGATCAGTCCTATACTCCTATATATACTATATAGTATCGGTGTGAAAACTGGATCGGAGCAGACCGACTAAGACTGGATCGGACCGAAAACAACTTGGTCCAAAACACCAGACCGAAAAGTTCGGTCCATATTCGGGTCGGTTTGGTCATTCGATTCGATCCGGTCCAGTTTAGCGTTAAGTTATGAGCCGGGTTCAGTGAAGCTGGTTTCTATACTGATAACGATACTATAAGCATATGGATATATGCTGATCACATTGGATCCATTTTATAGATTATGGCATTTCATCCTTCCTTTTCATTTCATTTTATTTTATTTAGAGAAAATTACCAAATCAACCTATTTCAAATCTATTTTTTTTGCTGCAACCCTGACAAAATCACTTTACCAAAACAACCTAGTTCATCGCGCAATATGGGCAGTTGACAACTCGAAGTACACGTGTCATAATGGTATTGAATTTGACGAAGAAAAAAAAACAAATAAAAGTTGATCGCGCATTTTTGAGAGTTGAGAACATTTTTTTATTTTTTTTCGTCTCATTCTTGTGTCAGTCATCTCGCATTTTTGAGATAGACCTCATCAAAGACAACACTACCAACCAAAATAAAAAAATCTCAAATAATGTATCAATAGCATAAAGCGTTCTCAAAGATTGCCGATATCGTTATTTTGCAAAACTTTCCTAAACCCTAATAAAAACCAAACCCTAAATTTTTAAATTTTAACAAAAAAAAAAACCAAACCCTAAATATCTCAACTTATATAAATGCGCGATCAACTTTTTTTAATATTTTTTTTAAATTCGTAACTTTCATTCTGCTAGTGACACGTGTTCTTCGAGTTTTCAACTTATATATATGCGCGATCAACATGGTTGTTTTGGAAAATAAATTTTGTCAGGGTTGCAGCAAGAAAAATAGATTTGAAATAGGTTGATTTGGTAATTTCCTCTTTTATTTATAGTTAACTACATTTTGGTCCACGTGGCTTTTTTTGGCGTTTTAAGTTTAATCCATTAGTTTGAAAAATCTCGAATCTTGCCTTAAATTCAAACACCCGTTACGAGTTTGGTCTGAATTTCACCTTTTTCACTCAAGTGATGCCAATTTTGTATTTCAATATTTTTTACAAGGCTTTGTTGGATCTGAATGTTAGGGGTGTTGATCGTTTCGGTTATCGGGTTGTTCAGCTACTTCAGTTCGGTAAAAAGTTTTTTTTTGGTCAACCAGAGAACCGAACTGAACCAAACTACAATTTAACCGAACCGAACCAAAAACCGAATTTGAATTCAGTTCGGTTTTCGGGTTGACCCGAATAACACCATTTATTTTATAAAAAAATTACATAGATATTTAGTCAGAAAAATATTATTTCAAGCAAAACATAGGCACCCAAAAACACGAAGAAAAGAGTAGTCGGGAGACCGTTTGAATATATGTTCAAAAGGTGACTTGTTTGTTGATGTGCGAGAGGACATGCGATTAATTAGGTAAACAGCAGTATCAAAAGCATAATGCCAAAAACGTTGAGGAACACATGCTTGAGCAAGAAGAGTAAGACCGGTCTCCACAACATGGCGATTGCGACGTTCAACAAAGCCGTTTTGCTCACTTGTATGAGGACAAGATCTTCGATGAATAATTCCCAGCGAAGAGAAAAACGAAGCTAAATTGCGAAACTCATCACCCCAATCGGTTTGAACATTCTTTAATTTTGTGGTGAATTGACGTTCAACCATTTGCACAAATGATTTAAAAGTGGAATACACATTGGATTTTTGAGCTAAATGATGTATCCACATGTAACGAGAATGATGATCAACACAAAACACAAAATATCTATGACCTTCAAACGATAACAAAGGTATGGCACTTGATTGGTCGTCAATTTGATTGGTAACAATGGTCGTCAATTTTTAATTTCACGGGTCAATAAACTAGTATAGTATATATAGGAGTATAGGACTGATCACGGTCCGAAAACAGGACCGGCAAGATCGAAACGGACCGAAAATCGATTTGTCCCAAAACACCGAACCGAGGACCGGGCCGAAATACTTGGTTCGGTACGGTGTTCGTTCCAGTTAGATCCAACAAAGCCTTGTAAAAAATATTGAAATACAAAATTGCCATCACTTGAGTGGAAAAGGTGAAATTAAGACCCTAATCGTAACGGGTGTTTGAATCTGGGGCATGATTCGTGAGTTTCTTTAAACTAGTGGACTAAACTTGAGACGCCCAAAAAGCCACGCCGACCAAAGATGTAGTTAACTCTAAATAAAATAAAATGTGTGCCTTGTGATATATATGTATTAGAGTGTAACTCCAAGA
>BQNB010020365.1:9309-65589 GCA_026074375.1 Tanacetum coccineum | reverse complement strand
AAGGACCTTAAGCCCATTGAGTTACATCAAATATAAATAAAAATCCCATAATCCGGGCCTCATTAAGCCGGAACAATAAGTTATAAACTCATTATATAAATAAATCCAAAACTAATTAAGCCATAAGCTTCAAAATAAGCCGCATATATATATATATATATATATATATATATATATATATATATATATATATATATATATATATATATATATATATATAAGCTCAAATAAGCCGAAATCAAAATAAGCTAAAACCGAATAAGCCAAAATCAATAAGCGAAAATAAGCCAAAGTCAATTGGGCCGAGCCCAAATTGACACCGAAACCAACCAAACGGACCCTTGTTGGGTCGTGACCAACCAAACGCACCCTAGTTGGGCTCAAAACAAACCGGACGCACCCTTGATGGGCTAGTCCAACAAAACAACCCATACCAAAATCATTTAAGCCCAAATAAGCTATATCCTAGCTTATTGAATAAGCAAAACTTCCAAATTAGCTCTTATAAGCATTTTTATAAAACGAAAAATTACCACAACAACCATTTTATTTAAACTCAAAAACCTTTTCTTCCTTTTCTTTTTAAGCCGACGCATAAACACCCCTTTTTTTCATTTTTGATTTCAAGTTTTGATCTTTTTGGCGATCAACTTGTACAACTAGCGTCTAGACATCACCATAATCACGAAAGTACAACTTAAATTCAATGTTTTATAAAAACTTACTTGTTTGATGAGCTTGGTCTGACCGAGACGCGCGTGAAAGACTAAAACCTTGTTTCTACAACCCAAAACTATTAGTTATCATCCCAATAATAAAATCTTAACCCGTGTTCTTGGAAAAATCTTCAAAACTTTTGTTTTTCTTCTCCCTTGTGGTTCGGCCGGATATAGAGAGAAAGAGAGAGAGTTTTTATGTTTTGATTTTAAAAATGTTACATATATGTGAAAATGGGACAAGGTGGTGGAATATGGGTACTAAAGGGACATGCTAGCTTAAAAATAGCCATCTTGTCTCTCCTTGTTCTTTTCTAATCGAAAATGGATCCTCGGAGGGTCTCGGGTCTTCCTTTTTGTGTCGGGATCACTTAAAAGCTAAATTTTCATCTATTTAAAACGTCACCCAAACTTATTTATCATTTTCATTGTGTTAAAAATCATTTCTTCATAAACCTGGATTATTCATACGACACTTATCACCTTAAATAGCTATAAAAATCCATTTTGAGCCGTTATCGACTAACTCCGAACAAAAAATAGGAATTTTTGACAAAACTCAACCGAACCTTGCTCATTCATTTAAAAACACTTCAAATCTCAAAATATAGCTTGGAAACTTATATTCACCTAAAATTTCACCTTTTTACGATTGTTACAGTCTTTTACCGAAATTCACGAAAACAACTGTTTTTCTGATAACTTTCAAATCTCACACTCATGATTTACAATTTAAATCGATGTTATTTAAATATTATGAATTTATGAAATAAATAAACACATTAACACATTACCAACCTCATAAATCTCTACACTTAAATAAACTGTCATGCCGGTATGCGTTGCGTGACGATTTTTTGCTAAACGCGAGAAAACTTCCTCGAAAGCACTAAAAACCTCAAAACCACTCTAAAACTGAAAAATGAATCATAAATGATTCATTCACAAACTCAAAACTTCATCAAAATAACCGGTTAATCCGAAACCGCTTTTACGCAAAATAGACAACAGAAGTCAACTTTTCAGCTTTCATCAGGAAAACTGACAAGATCAAAAGATTTCAACATACAAAACTATAATATTTTATTATACTTAGCCCTAGGAATATTACCGGTTATCACAGTCTCACCCCCTTAAAGGAATTTCGCCCTGAAATTCAACTCAAATTATCAGTTCACAACACTAACAGGAAATTCCATTCCTCAAGAATCACGTCAATCACTAAAGTTTAGTCTTTTCAAGCGAGGTTTCTTACGATCCTCCTAAAGACTAAGCCTTTCCACAGCCCAATCTTATACTTTCTTACGGTCATTTCATATCTTCTTACAACATCACGATAATTTCTCATATTACCTCTTAGCTTCACAATTTCTTCATCCTAGGTCTCACTGCCTCAGTCGGGTGTCAGGATATGATCCCATCCTTGACGTGATGGCAACTCTATCAGAATTGGCATTGCTAAATCTTTCTAATTATCCAACCAACGGGACTAACCCCACGGGGTATAGGTCTTACACAATACGACTCATACTTTACTTTTTCATTACTTACACACTCAAAAATACTCAAGCAAACCTTACTAGGTCAATAATCCCGGCTCTACCCATCTAGGAAGGCCGTTCTAAAATCTACACCACATCATCACACGCCTTAAACTTCTCTAATTCAATCCTACTCAACAGGTGTCTTAAATCTCACTTCACTTAAGTAGGTCAATTTATCTCTTAAAACTTAGACAGTCAAACGTATGATCAGGTTTCCAAACCGATCACCACAACTCTTTCCATTACCCTCTGTGACCGTCCACAATCTATTTCTTCCTATTATATCTCCTAACCAAATGGTATAATTGGTCAGCCCGAATATGTTTCGAGCTCACGGAACATACTACTACATCTCACGCCACATCCTAATAAGGAAGTGGGTATCCGTTCTATCGCGAGCAACCAATCGTAACGCACTCACACACGGGCAAAACTGCGCTCTCAACTAACACGGAACAATACAAAATACTGCTATCCACGAAGACCGAACAACATTTCCTTTACTAATACAAAATGGTTTAAATACAAATTACCTAATAACTAGAATGATCCGCCATAACCACCATTACAAAAGAAACTCTCCTAATCATAATCATCACTAACCGATGCTGGGGGACACGGCTTAGTGGATAAATATACTACTATATATATATAATATAGATAAATATAATAGATATACACTAACTGCTAAGCCCAAACCTCATATACCCTACGCACCTCCCTAGGCTTCCTGCCTCATCACTCATACCGTCAAATAAACCTCATCAACTCTAACGCAGCAACAGTCTCTCCTCAATAAGTTGTAACCGCAAATCCCGGTTCTCTCCTTGTACATCACTGATGGCATGCCACAGAGCTACTCTCTGGGCATCCGTCTGACCTGCCTATGCCTCTAGGGCTAATACTGGCCTCCATATCGCTCCAAATGTCATTAACGACCCGCTCCTGCCGTAAGACTAACTCCCAACTCCTATACCTGGATACCTCAAGGAGAAAATATCATCCGCCCTAAACCGCCCCCAGACCTAGTAATAAATTCCTCCTATGTCCCTAAACGTACTCTCAAACATAGCAGGCGATAACTCCTCCAATCTTATTGCATGGTCACGAATCAATCCCCCCTGCATCTCGACTTGAGCTCCTAGCTTAGTCCGAAATCCCTCAGTCTCAGCTGTAGCGGGTGTAGCTATAGGAGATGGCACACTTAAAGGTACCATAGGCGATGAAATAGGTGATGGAACATCAAAATGTGATGGAGAAATAGGAAGTGAACCAAATGTCTACTCGGGTGAAGGTGGTGTATAACAATGGTGCGGAGTGGTAGGTAATCAGGAATAACAATATAAATCATAAAAAACCGTCCTCCCGGGTCTGTCCATATGATAAGTGTGGGCTGTCTAAATGCTGATACCCTCTCAGGTCTCTCGGACTCTGGTGCCGATCCAAAACCCTGTTCGACCTCAAACGTACTATATACATCACCCTCCTCTAATGCTAACTCACGGCGCCTCAGCGCTTCATACCCAAGTCCTAAAGGCGCACTCACGGTTTTCCCCACAACCGGAGTTGTCTGCTGCTGACCCCCAAGTATAGCCTCCTCCTCCTCTTCCTCTAAACCAAGTCCATCACTCTCTACACTATGACCCTCGTCGTCTATACCACGACTCTCATCATCCTTACCATGTCTCTTATCATCTAAACCATAGCCCTCATCATGCATACTAGTGCCCTCGGACCCCCGCAGTAAACCCTCCATCTTCCGCAGCAGGATCCTCATTCCTCTGCAAAGGACCCCTCGTTCCTCTGCGTCCATCATCACACTGTCAAATCCATACTATCCTCAATCCCCATCCTCACTCTTACATGCATCCTCCTCGTACCTCTACTAACTCAAATGTACCTCGATAATGCTTCCGTGAAAGAAGGTCTGGTGGTGACACAGATGGCGAACTCTCGTAAGAGGACCGAACCCTCTTACAGAGCACAGACTTAAACATAGCTGCCACCTCTGCCATACTGGTAGAGAGGCCCGATGACCACATCGCATGTGGAACACGCACAGTCATACGTGCGGTCCTGCGGAGAATGAGAACAAAGACGTGGGTACTCTCAATAGCATATAGTGGTGTTATGGGCGGGGTGACTCAGGTGTCTTAGTATCAATAGGGTCCTCAAAAGGCTCGCACTTAGTGTCCGTCCCATCTAAATAAGCCTGCCTAATGGCCTCATAAGGATCCTTAGGAAGTGGTACGGGCGCTTAGGAGCTCTGAGCTCCGTCAGCCTGGGTGGAACTCTCTGGGTCAACAAACACTAGGTAGACATCCTGTGATAACACGATAAAAGGGTATAAGTATAAAATATTTTTATCCAAATTATCAGCGCCCCCCCCCCCCCGGCATCATTATTGCTTACATATACAAATCAATCGTATGATTGAAAATAGAACGTCCATAACCGTATATATACCATATATATATATCCTTATATAATATATATATATATATTATATATATATATAATAATATATATATATCAAAAATAAATATATTAAATATAATCAGAAAGAATATGAACAATAATCACCAAGAACCAGGTTCGATACCGAACAGGCACAACAAGTCAACACATAAAACACATAATCCACAAAAGCATATTCCCAAATCACGTCGCTACCTGCGACTATCCACAAAATTTCTCAAGGCAACACGCACTACACTAAGGCAAGCATGGCCAACATCAATCCATCAATCATCGCTAACCATGACGATCATCACTTACACTTATCATGGCATCGCACACTACTACTACTAAGGCAGCATGGCAATCCTAAAATCAACACAACCTCAATCTCAACACTCGCAGTGTTCTCATCACTTCACATCCTATCATTTTCAGGTGGTCACATTACTCACACATCCCTTCCCTCCTCCTAACATAACTTTAGAAAACTAACCCCGCTCAAGTTTTTCCTTACGGAACAGTGGAATTATCTCAACCCGATGGCCCGAATTTCAAAGTAAATGGTCACCGTGTGAAACATTACTTCGGAGGGGACATACCACCCAAGGTAGTCCCGGATCTCCACACTCTCCCTAAGGACAACTAAATTCAGGGATCGAGTCGAGCTTGCGACTCGGTGACCAAAAACAAGCCGCTTCGTGGGAGTTCACCCCATGCTTATCCTTTCTATTTTCTATATAATGTGTTGTGATGTGTGGAGAGGCTATCCTCTTCCGATTTCTTGTTGTTTGTTGTGATTTTTGCAGGATTAACCCAACAATTTCTGAAGCCTCTCGTGTCCGGTGTTATATCCCGTTTCACTCGAGCTTCTCATCCTTTGTGTGAAATTAGTTTGGGGAAATCCAATATCCTTTCATCTTATCGATTCACGTTTATCTTTGCATAATTCATAAACGGCTTAGATTTACGTAGAGACCCGCCTTTAAACATTGAGGACAATGTTTCGTTTTAGTTTGGGGAGGGAATCTATCGATTTGATGTTGCCTGCTTATTGTTTTGTTCTCACGTACCCGTTTTCCCACAAAAATAGCAAAAATTTTAAATTTTTAAGTTCTTATTTGTCATAAAAAAAAATAATAATAATAATAATAAGTGTTAAGACACGAATGTAGGTTTTCCGTTGGTAAGAATAAGAAGTAATTTTTGACCCGATCGAACGTGTAGAGTTCTAGCTTTCTCCCTTAACAATTAATGATGATAGTTTGTGCTAGTCTCATGTAGACTTTAAACATGCTAGACTTGATCATTAGAAAATGAAGATTGTGATATTCTCAAAGTAGATTTTAAATATGCCAAGTTGGATTTTATATAGGCTAAGTATTTGCGAATCTCTTTCTTAGAGATTTTAAATTGCGAAGAACGAGAAATGATAGTGTTATTTATAAGTCATGACATTAAACGTAGAATAGTTGGTTTTCTTTCAAGCTCATAAGTGTTAATTGTGGTTTTTTCTCCCATTAGCTTGTTTCACCTTTATATTAAACTGGTTAATAATAAGGTTGTGCGGTTTTTTTTTTTTGGTTTATAAGTAGTTAATATGAAGTTTTCTTTAGTTCCTTTGTTGATTAGGATTGAGTACCATCTGAATACTTAATTTAAATTTGGACATACTTTTTTTTATTTATGTATCACATTAATATATATTTTGCTTATTTCTTAAAGAGCCTTAGGGTTATGGGGTTAAGTAGAGTTAAATAATAATCCAGACCGATAAAGTTTGTTGTATCTTGCCGGCTCACAACCGAGGTTACAGCCTTCTAAAAGTTCGAGGGAAGTTACCGAAGTCGAATATGTTTGCGACATCTTGTCGGAAGGCGTGGCCTATGTTGTAGCCTTTAAAGACTGAAGGTATCAATAATGTTGCTTAATTTTTGTCTTATTTTGTTCCTTAAAGATGCATGAAGGGTATATGGTGCAAATAGATTGGTCCTTTCTGTCTTAAGAGCTTTCTAGGGTATATGGACATGAATGGTGCCTTGTTAAGTAACCTAATAAATCCAATTTTTGGTTGCCTCGATGTGGACTTTATTCTTGTTGACATGTGATCTTTTTTGAAAGGGCTAGGAGCTAATTATTACGTTCTAACCGTTTACACTTTATTTTTGGAATTAATAAGTATCGAAACAAAAGTCTTAAAGAGCCTTCGGGTATATGACTTAAGTAAAATCTTGAGATACAAAAGTAGGATTTACGGGAGGAAAAGTAAGTACACAATTAATATTTATGAGTAGTGTTAGTGTCATGACTTGTAATTGACAATGATCTTGTTTTTAAGCTTAGCATGGGAAAAGTGAAAAATCGGGGATGATGAAGTTATCTTTTAGACACTTAATTGTGCTTTTTGTTCTATGATCCTTAAAGTTACCAATGAGGTAATGAAAACAATACATTATGTCAACACAAATAAGTTGTAGTTAGGTAGTTAATTATCAAGAAAAATCATAAAAAGAGAAAAATCTTTGAAAATGGGAAATCGGGTGTTTTATAACTTGTGATCTCTTAGCTCTCTCAACAAAAATCTTTGCTACTTTTCAAAGGTTTAGTTTGGGGAAGTTTCGAGGTATTTGGTTATAAGGCATGTGATATTGCGTGAGGACACGCAATCGTTTAGTTTGGAGAATTTTGATAAGTGTAAAATACACATATCCATTTATGCTTAAAATAGCCCAAATAAACCCAAAACAGACCAAAAATAGCAACAATATGCTTGTATTTGTGTTTTGTGTGTACAGGTACGGATATATCAGAAATCACAAGAAAACCATCAAAAACAAGCAAACACGGACACGAGAACGGAAGAGTGTACAAAAGCCGGAAGCCGAAGCCAGAAAAGTCAAGCCTCAGTCAAATCCAGTCAAAATGGTCAAACAATGGTCAATAAAAGTCAACCAATAAAAGACAAAACCCAAAAATATTCCATTTTTACCCTCCAAGTTTCACAAAAATCCAAAAATAACCCCTCACCTCTTATTGGGCCCTTGGAACCTTAATGGGCCTTAAAAAGTCTTAAAAACCATACCCGGATACCAAAGAGCCCAAAAGCCCATTCCATAAGCCCAATCCTAACCCATTCCTTTTTATAAACCACAGGGACCAAACTTGCATATTTCCAAAATCCTTTTATAACTAAAAAGGGAGAAAAAGAAAGAAAGGGACCATTTGTGTAATAAGCCCAAACTCCAAATGGGCGCGAACAACTATTCACCCATCGTCTCTAGTTTTCACCAGGTTAAATTAGAGGGCAAATCCAAATCAAAGGGTGCGTTAGTCAATTCAAGGGCTCCTTAACACAAATGAAGGGTCAAATCAGTCTTTAAAAAGGGATTACTTAACCTCACTCAAGCTCTAGGCCACGTGGACATGAAGAAAGCACACATAGTGATGGGTTTTTGTGCTAATCTACTCACAAAAGAAGCACAAGCTGTCATAATCAAAGAATGACAGCTTGGCAATCCTCAAGTGTCCACAAAAGATCCAACGGCTATGAATCATGATCCAATGATTAAGAGACTCAAGGGATGAGATTGAAGGATTGGAGAGCAAGGCAGGAGAGACTAGAAGCTTCATCTACGGGCTATAAAAGGCCACACCATCACACACACATCTTGTTTTTTGTCTTTTTTCTTTTCTAGCATTTTTTCACCTAGTGTAGTCTTTTATTGTAATTTTCTTTAAATCAGTTGTAAGTGTCTTTTTTATAATGTAATCAGAGTTTTTTTTAGTTAATCAAAGATAATATTTGCTTTTAATCTTCTTAGTCTCTTTTAATTCATAAGCTCTCTAAAATAGTAATTATCTCAATAAGCTAATAAGCTCATAATAAGCTATTTCAGTCTATAAGCTGAAATAGAGCTCAACTTAGCTAAACTTTTACCTAAACACTAAAAATCAGCTTAAGATCTATTTACCTTTGGATTTGAATTCATGAGCTTATAATTATTGGAGAGAGATTAATCTTGAAGGATCTCATATGGCTTACAACTCTAGCTTATTAATAAGCTAGGAGAGCTTGAAGCTGCCCTTTTGGGACCTCTTGTTTAGCTAGAGGTTGAGTAAGTTTCCTTTTTAGATTACTTGTATTTCATAATTTAGGGTCCATAATAGTTATAGCATAGTTTCTTCTTAGATCTGCTTGTTTGCTTAAATAACTAGCTTATATGTGCTTATATCTCTTTTATTTTGCTTATTAGATTATTTAGTTAATCTGTTTTTGCTTATATTAAGCTTAGACTCATAGTATTTCATTTAATTGTCTTAAAATCATATTAAAAACCATAATAGTTGAAATTAGTTTAAATATTAGTGTATTGTAGTTTCTAATCAGTATGTTAATTTCATGATTAGTTAGGGTTGTTATAAGCTAAAAATCATCTGGTATTAGGCTCTTGATAAATAGATTTCATTTTAAGAGTTTTTTTAAAACTGCCATAAATCTTAAGGGGTGTTTGGCATAAGCTGAGTTTTGCCATCAAAGTCAAGATAAGTGTGAAGTTTGCTGCGGTGTTCCAGTTTTAGAATCATTTTTAAAACATTAGTTTAAATGTTTTAAAGTTAGATTTCATAATCTCAAAAGTTTGACGCTTGTTATATTAAAGCCTTTTTTTTGCACCAGGGGATTTCTCTTTGATGTTCACTTATGGAAAATTCTGTTCTAAGCACTAAAGGCTTAAATCTCTGTTTGCATTGTATTTTTTGCACTCACTTGGAGTGTGTTTTCAGTGCAGGTTTACCCCTTAGGTAACCTGCACTATAACTTTGCACTTGTGCAACGACAGTGCCAGTAGGAAAAGTGATCAGTAGGAAGTAAGGAGTCCTTACTGCATTTTAGCTTTAATTTTAAGCTTAGGTAAACCTAGGTTTTAGTTTATAAGGTTAGAGTAGGTGTTATGATTAGATATCAGATTAATACTTTTTAAGACTTATTTTTAGTTTCACAAGCTTATTTACTGTAGATCATTTGCTTTTAAAATTCAACTAGACAAACCAAAAAAGCCCACGAAACAGTAGTTAATAGTTAATAGCT
Source organism: Tanacetum coccineum (assembly GCA_026074375.1). NCBI lineage: Eukaryota > Viridiplantae > Streptophyta > Magnoliopsida > Asterales > Asteraceae > Tanacetum > Tanacetum coccineum. The sequence continues at coordinate 55,786 of BQNB010020365.1, read as the reverse complement.
TTGAATTGATTCTAGTTGTAGTAGTAGTTTTATTGTTTAAATTAGTAGTTATAAGTAGATTATCAAGTTTGCAAAGCTCATTTGCTGTTTAGCTTTATGAGCAATTGAGTTGTAAAGTTTTTTGTATGTTATTGCTTTATTCCTGGACTTTGCTTCTTTGCATCATCTTTTTAGGAGCCTTAATGTGTGTATGATCAAATCTCTTTCTTAATAGTATAATCATATCATATGCTCTTAGATTTCTTTTACTTTTGTAATTGAGCTTAATCTGAGCCTTTTAGAGCTGTTTTAGTAAAAAAACATAGTCCAAAAACCCACTTCGGTGAAGGCTTTTTTTGATAGCTCTTTTGAGTATTATTAAGTTTTAAGTTTAGGGTCCTCTTTATAAAGTTGCTTAATTTTGTGTCCTATTTAAATCCTTTTTTTTGTTTTTCATAAAAGTAAAAATAAAATAATAATAAAAAAAGTGCAAAATGGGGTTGCCACACTCGAACCACGACCTCACAAATTTTAGACCCAACATGATTAAAACCAGTTTGCTATCATTAGCTCATACGTCCATTGTTTCCTTCCATTAAAATATTTAGTACACGATTTAATTTCCCTTTTCATAAATTAAGCCGTTAGCCATTATAAGCTCATTTGAGGCTTATTTGTTAAGCAATTTGGTTTTTCTAATTTTCTTGTGTTCCTGCTTGTGTTTAAGATTTATCCTGAATTTTTTTAGATTTTCCTGCATAATTTTAATTTTTAATCAATTTTCGAAAAGTATAAAATCATTAAATAATAATAAAAAATAGGAAAAAAGTTTCAGAAAATTACAAAAAAATGTTTTTAGTTTTATAAAAAAATTGCTTTAGGTTTACATTTCAGTTTAAAAAATCATTTCACCACTTTAGATTTTAATTCTTCATTTTTGAGTTTTAATTTTTAATTTTAAAACTAGAATTTCATTTTAAAATAGTTAAAAAATAGTTTTCTTTGCTTTTTAATATTTTAGACTTTATAAGCTTTAAAATTATTTTTCCAATTTTTAGTATTAATTTGTATTTTTTTAAGACTTGAATTAGATTAAATTAGTCTTTAAATTTGTAATAAATCATAAATAATCAAAAAGAATGTTTTTTCTTTTTCCTAAAATTTCTTTTGTCTATCTTAGGTTTTGAATTTAGTTTCCAATTTTTAGGGGTTAAATTTAGTTTATTGTTAATTGTGCGTTTTATTTGTTTCGTAAATTGTTAAAGTGCTTTTATTATTTTTAAGTGCTAGTTTTTAATTAGTAGTTATAAAAAACCCAAATCTATCTTCGAACCCATTCAACTCAGGATCCATTTATCAGCGAGGATTCAATTTCTTCAAAATCGTTGGGAATACGACCCGGGATATCATTTCTTTCGGCGAAAAAACAGACGTATATGATTAATTATATATATATATTTTATAAAGAGTGAATTTTCCTTAGGGAATTTTCTTAAGTCTTTGTTGGAAATATATTATTATATGTGTAATTAATATCGCGTATCAAATTCTTTGGCGCGCTGTCGGGGATTGAGTTAACGAATCTCTGTTTTGTGTTTGTTGATTCAGATTTGAAGATCATTTCGTCCACGAGAGTTTAATTTTTCGTTAAAAAATTTCAAAATCAAAAAAAATCATAAATATAACAAGTTAAAAAAAAAAAATTCCTTTCTAGTATATACAGCTACATTTAAAAAAAACATTAAAAAATCAAAAATATAAAAAAATTGTCCTTTAAAAAAAGAAATTAATAAACAAGATGGTAACGAACACCAACATATAATATCTTCAATTGAGGTATTCTCATAAATAAGTTCCGGTGAATTTTAATAAGTTCCAAACTTCGAAACCTAAGATTTATTACTTGCCATTTGTGTCTCTCTCGAAGTTACGGATCACCTTAAAAGAACTTTTTTAAGAGCTTATACGTGAAGTAGTTGATTATTTGTTTAAGTTCTCTTACGTTTTAGGAATTGCCTAATGATGTGATTAAGCTCATGTCTGTTTCCTTATTCGCTGAGGGTGACGCTAAATGTACGAGAAAGAACCCCCCGAATTCAATTTTGAATGGGATGATCGCGTTACAATCGGCTCGAGGGAAAAACTGAAGAAAGAACAGCTCTTTGAAAGCTGCCCAAGTCAAAGTAAGGACCCACGCATCTCCTCCTTTGGCCTGCTTATAGGCCTTCCACCAAGCCAACGCGTCACCCTCGAACTTATACACAGCCAATCTGGTCTTAAAAGCATCATTACAATCCATCACGTCGAAGATCTTCTCCATATGGGAGATCCAATTCTCAGCATCAACAGGGGCTACTGCCTTCTCGAACGAACGGGGTTTCTGCTTATTGAAGCGCTCAAGCCAAGTATGAATAGTGACTGGTGGAGGATTACTACCCGAAGCTACAGCACCAGTGCGGTACTCTTCGCGAACCTGCTCGCGAATCTGTGGGAGCATGGCATCCACGGCTGCCTGAACGGCCGCAGCGAGTTCAGCATCGGTACGAGTGTTCACCATCTGACATTTGCAAAAAGGGTTTAATGATTAAACGGTTAAAAGGTCAAAACGCGACAGAAGATAAACGTCGATTCTGAAGGAACCTAATGTCTACCCAATCCTCACAGGTCAAGTTTTAGAGCCTACAGGTCGAAACCTTTAGCTCTGATACCATAATTGTAACGACCCACTCCGGAAAGGAGGCCGAAACGTCATAATCATGGTGTCATATCAAAGCATAATAAAGGCATAAAGTCATAAATGATAACATAGGACAAGGTGGAAAGCCGGAATCAAACATCGGCTCCCAATTATGAGATCAACATGAATAACGTAAAAGAAGTCTAAAGGACGAAACATGTGTCCAAGATAGTATAGCACATCAAAATGTCTGCGATATAAAGAAAGGAAGCTAAATAGGTCACTTCCTAAGCACACACTCTCTCATGCCCAATCTCCCTCTAGATACCTGCCGTATAAGAAAGAGAAAGAAAATACGGCTGAGCATAACGCTCAGTGAACGGATATAATAACAATGTAATTAATAAGTATGAATCCTGGATAGTAAATACAAAGTAGCGGAAAGATCAAAAGTGTCATGAGGAAACCTGGAGAATGCGTCATGAAGAATAGGAAATAAACATGTAAAGCATGGTAATACGAAGTAAAGATGTCATGAAATATCATGGATAGTATAAACATAAATAATAAGGAATGCCCACGAGCTCATATAATCATACATGTCATAATAATAATGTCGTGAATACATGCATATAATAGAGGGGCTGCCTCAACATGTAATAGAGGGGTGACCTCTTATAATAATATGGGTGGAGGGATCAGCTCCAATGTGATGGGATGTAGAGCACACACCAACCAATCACCATGAACGTGTAAACATGTAAACTAGGATGCACCCATACGCCCCTGAATAATAATGGCCAAACATGAAATATAATCTGGTAACATGAAAAGGGACGCCGCGTGAAATCACTCTCAACGCGAAAGAGTCGTGACACAGGTGCCTCATGTGTCACGGTCATGGTACCTCCATGACTAGGTGGTAAGTCATGTAAATCATGGTCATGCGTATATATAGCTCGGGCAATAGAATAAGTCATGAAATCAAACATGTAAAGGATCATGGCAAAAGACATAAAAATGGGGAAGCATAGCAGTTCTGGGGATGAATCATGAAAAGAAAGAATGTCCTTACTGAAAGGACGGAATATCCGTACCTTAAGTCCAGCAAAGAAAATGAAAGAGAAGGATGAAAGAGATGGAAACTACTCCTGCTTCACGTGATCTACATGTTAAAGGACTTGTATAAGTTACTTGTTCATGATTAAGGTATCTTTCCATTTTTAGTAACTTTCCATAATTAGTATATTTCCTTGATTAGAACATTCCATGATTAGTATCTTGTTATACTAGGTGCCTTCCAAAAATAGCATGTTTCTATAAATAGACTTTCTAAAAATAGTAACTTTCCTTATTTAGTAAGTTTCCAAAAATAGCAGGTTTCTATAAATAGCAGCTTTCTAAAAATAGCAGGTTTCCATAAATAGCAGGTTTCTATAAATAGCAGCTTTCTAAAAATAGCAGGTTTCCATAAATAGTAACTTTCTAAAAATAGCAGGTTTCTATAAATAGCATATTCATCATTTTAGGTCCTATAAAGTATTTTGAATAATTTAGGAACTTAACATATCAATTTTGCAAGTTTAGGGTTTAATATGCAAAATCAACAACTTACAAGGTGTAAAGTGTAAATATCAAAGTTTCATATTTTATTCAGCTTATACCTTTCATTTTCTGTATTTACAAGTCAAATCCTCAATTTTACATGATTTACATATTTAGTCCTTTTATTTATTTAATTAATTAAACAATATCTTTAATTATCCAAAATTACACAACAAGTCCTCATGGGTTTAAATATGATAAATTCAGATCTTATACAATAATTATCCTTGTACTTTTCATAATTTACCACTTTTAGTCCCTCAGTATTTAAAATACAATCGATTTATATATATATTATAATAATTAATCAGTTAACCCATAACAATTATCGAAATGACAAATCATACCTTATCACTTAATTTTATCAGAGATCTATACATTATATTACTTGCCATAATCAGCCCCAAAGTTTCAGAAATTACAAAACACCCCCTTATACTTTTAAAACACAAATCGGGTAACCAATAAATGCACAAAACCCTAATTAGAATTTTCCCCAATAATTACATAATTTTTCTACATTCATTAGCATGTATTGGACCTGGGAAAAATATAAAAACCCTAACCCTAATTCGTTTTCCAATTTATTCCTTCATTTCCTTCATAATTCAAAATCGGCAAGAATTGAAAATTCCACAATAATTATCTAAATCTTTTATAAAAATTTTCTAACAATTTATCTGGTTCATACATGATATATACAAGTCATAAAAATTATAAAATCGAAAGTATAAATTTATTTAGAGCCGAATACAATTCTTGCAATTATTTAGGGTTTAGATCATGTTTAAGCTTAATAAATCAAAATAACGTGCATGGTAATTTTTCTCATGAACATATCAGATTTATATAATGTAAAATGAGTTATAAAAATACCTTGAATAATTATGGATGATTTTATGAATTATTGAGTTTCTTAGAGATTTCGAATTCAAAGCACACCAAAAATCGATCAAGCTTCGAAACCAATGAAACAATAATTATCTTAGGCATATTTCCCCCCCTTGTACTCCCAAGAACCCTAGAAAATTCGTCCCTTGCTGTATAAAAATGTTGTGCCGCCACCTAAATTATTTAGGTTTTCGGAAATAGGTTTTTAAAGATTTACAAATGAAAATAATGTATATAAAAGATATACTAGGAAGAAGTGCCGAGTTTTTGGGTATTTCAAAGTATGAAATCAGATTTTAATTTTTTTGCCTAAAATATTTTATAATTTCCTTATTTTATTTAATAAATTAATTGTATAAATATAGTAATTAACTTATAATATATTTCAGCAATATACATATAGATAATAAATAATTATTTTTCTTGCATAATATAAGATATTTTAATCTTATATAAATTTCATACTTGTCACATGATGTACTTTATAATTTATAACACTTGATTGAATTTTATTCATGCTTTTATTAAATTTTCTGACATTAGGGGCATTTTGGTAATTTTGCACTTGTTCTGATTTTAGGGTTTTACAGTTACAATAGGGTTTTGAGGCCCTAAAAAGCTGCTAGAAAGACTAGGGTTCATCTCCCTAAAGTTATACAAAGTTACATACTTAAAACCCTAATTTTGGTTTAATATATATAGAAGAATGGCTATGACAGCATCGCTTTAAAGTCCTGACGCCGTTGCCATGTAGATGATTCTAGATCCTCTTTAAGTCGGCCACGTCATGACGTCGTCGCTAGATTTCTGACGTCGTCACTAGATAGATCACGACGACATTGCTTTATGTATGCGATGCCGTCTCCACACTTTGTGAGAATGATTCGTCAAGAGATTTGGTGTAGGTCTGTAATCTTGTCTGTTTCTTCTCTAAATGAGCCCAAGTCATGTGTATTTCCTCCAAATGCCATCCAAGTGCTAAAAACCTGAAAACAAATGATTAAGCACATAATCTGAGCATATTTGCATGATTTAGGAGGTTAAATGACCCCGAAATAGTGTATAAAATGACACCTCATCAAATACCCCTACACTTGGGATTTGCTTGTCCTCAAGCAAATGGGTTTTTCTACCTAGACAATAGCAATATTGGGGGAAGTGCGATTTGTTTGAAGAGAGTTTTTGTTTTAAGTTTATTCATCCAGGTACTTTTAGTAGGGACTTGCTGGAATTGTAGTTGTTGGTTACTTATTCTTGGTGATATACTTTTAATCATATAAAAAATAGAAAGAAATCTTGCTTGTGTAACTTTATATTAAGAGGTTGAATCAATTTTCTTTTCTAATTCACATGTTCAACTAACTTTTGAAGTCCTTTAAACTTTCACACACTTTTTTAGTGACTACTGACTATTTAAGTTATTATAGTGTTATTTTTTGATACACATGTTCGTTAAATTGGACACATAGGCATCGTTTGACAGATACTTCTATGTTCAGTTTGTAACAATGTGGTTGAACTGGTGGATCGTAGTATACTATTATACCCGTAGCTCTCAAGGTGTGGGATAAGGTGTGAAGGTTTCTGATGAAATTACACGTTTTCACATGACATGCCGTAAGCTGTTTTGTGGGCTACGAGTTATTTCTAATAGAAAATAGAAACGATATTCTGTTTGGCAAGAAAAATGCAGACTGCAACATGATTCTAAAGAGATTTAATTGATTGGTTGAGCGAAAGATCTTCAAAAGAAAAGATAGTTTGGGAGTAGTGGGTTGAGACACCTTTAGCAAACTAAAGTGTTGTGGCACTATGGTTGTAAAGCTTGTAACTAACATGTATATAGATAAGTATGGTGTTTGGGGCTGTATATTCATATGTATGTAGTTTAAATTTGGGATCGGGTGTTTGGATAAGATATTGGTTGTGGTGGGAATTATATGAGTTCTGTTGTATATGGTAATTTTTTGTAAATTTATGAGTATTAATAAATTGAATTTTGCTTTTCCAAAAATGTTATAATGTAACTTAAATTTGTGGCATCTTTGAAATTTTAAGGCAATTCAACGGTATTGTCTTTTTTTTTCTCTAATCCATTGTTACCAAGTAAATGTACATATTGCTCCATAATCCACTTTATCATAAAATAAATAAAATGGGTTCTAATTACATGCTTTTCGTAAAACAATTTACTTATGTAGCCCGTGTTGAACACTGGTATGCGCTTATTTACACATACCTTAACGAGTCCAAATAACCAAAAACGTGTGAAAAATACAAGGGTTAAAGTCGAAAAATACCCACGAACTTTCAAAATTGTCCCGACTTGACCAACGAACTAAATTTCGTCCCGACTAGACCAACGAACTTGTTTGTTATGTGTCAATATTACCAAGATGACCGGCTAGTTATCCACGTCATTTTTTATATCCACGTGTATTTTAAAAAAGGCCACATATGTAATTCTTGCTCACGTTGATTGACTAGTTATATCATAAAATGACTAAATTACCCTTTTCTTCTTTTTTCTTATGATTTTACTTATAATTTCTTAAGTTAAAATGACTAAATTACCCTCATCTTCAACCCCTTTTTCTCCCAACCTGCTAATCAATCAACAACCATAAAGTAAATAAAAAAACAAATGAAACTCACACTCTTTAACCAAGTAACACAAAAACAAAAACTAAAATTAAACACCTTCCCACACTCCTCCCAAAACCTTCCCACACTGATCATAAACACATACAACGACAATCCATATCTGATCATAAACACCTTCCCACACTCCTCCCAAAACCTCACATCCGCATCAACGCACCGAACCTGATACCATAACAACACCACACCCTCATCACTCACCAAACTCCACATCGCCTCAACCAAACCCTTAACATGCTCCACAATATAAACCACATCAGCGGCAATTTAGAATCTACAGATCTGAATCCAAAGCATATGCGTTCGTTTGATTCTTCATATTCGAATGAAGCCATACCCGCAATGCAATTGCTTAGCCTAATGGATGCGGGGAAACCAAGTCGTCCATTTAATACAGACGCAAGAAAAGTTTCAACAAAGCCTCTTTCTCCTCCTTATAGTCATTGCAACGCACAACGGAAAACTTCAAAGTCCAACTTTGATATGTCATCTAGCTAGTCTCACTTCCTATATGGATGAAACCTTCCACCACCACTGCTGCCACTCCCGGCACCACCATTGCTGCCATTATCGTACCCTTTACTACCGTCATCCCCGTATCCATATCCATATCAATATCCACCAGCAGCAGCACCTCTACTAGTGCCTCCAACTGCCCTACCATATCCTTTGCCACCATAACCTCCAACGGCTCCACTACCACTACCACTTCCAAAACCCCTACCTCCACCATAGCCAGTAGACCCACTGTAACCAGCGTACCCAGCACCTGCATATCCAGCACTACCATACATGGCATACCCGTATCCACCATAGTAAGCCGTAGATCCACCTCCATAACCACCAGCATAATTACCCCTATAGTCATCATATCCTTTGTCTCATTTTCCACCATAGCCACTACCTCCATACCCACCTAAACCCCTACCAAAGCTACCACCATAGGACTTGGAACCACCACGATGACGTGACCGGTTGTCATATGAGAAATTACCTCCAGCTCGTTTTGGATCGGCCCTCTTAATCTCCACCTAATATTATTGACATCTTATCAGTAGAGAAAAAAAGTAATGAAAAAAAGATATGAATAGCATGGTGGAAGATATGAATGATACGAATCTTGTAGAGAAAAAAAGAAACATTGACTTTGTTTAATTAATTTAAAAAATAAAAAAAACCGATCCAGCGTGGAAGGTAACTGCCACTGTGTCAGTCAAAATTTATGATAAAGGTGATATTAAAACAATATTTGAAAGTTCGTTGGTGTGGGTAGGATGAAATTTAGTTCGTTGGTGATGTCGGGACATTTTTGAAAGTTTGTGGGTATTTTTTGACTTTTACCCTTAAGTTTAGCATGTATAATTTGACCATAGCTAATAACACAATATTTGAACACTTTAGACTCAATGAAACATCTTCATTTCAAGTTTGAATTGCAATTCAATGACTAATCTTGTTGTCTTGCAATCGACTTCGTGATTTCATGTAATAACCGAGGATGGTTAAACATGTAGACACGGGAAAATATCTATGGTCATTTAATTGATATTTCCGTGATCTAGATAAATCCTAATCTCAATTTCATGTTCATATTCCAAATTTGTAATTGGATTGAATAATGAGATTGATTATCGTTTGAATAATAATCATCGTCATATTCAAAATCCCCTTACGATCACCTATTGAAAGAAAGCACAAAAATGGTTTGTGGATATGTTCAATTCTTCCTAATTCTAACCTTAGATGGTTAAAGGGTTCACATTTGGTGAAGAAGAAATATTATGCTTATTTGATAAAGTAAGAGAGAGTTTGGATGGGAAATTAGTTTGAGTTTTGAGTTGTGCTTTTGAATTGTTTGAGCAAAGTTACATATGTTGTGCGTTTGCTCATGTTTGGCTTTTCGGAGATGACGACTTTACCAATTGCATTGCAAGATAAATTACTTGAATATTTTGGATTAGACATTCAAGTCGTCAATCCTATTTCTTTGTGTATTTTATGCAAATATTTGCCAAATATTTAAAACACGACTATTGGACAAGTAGACTCAATATGACATCATCCACACAAGTGTGAGTTATGATCCGATGCATATTCTTATCGTCTTGGAAGAGAATGTCGTTATTTTCATATCAATCAAGTGTGATTGAGTATGTAGGTTTAAGATAATATCTCTTGTTATATTTTGATATAATCTTAAAGCTAGACAAATAAAAATCCGATTTCTTATCCATACTCGAAAACTTGTCAATTAGGTTCGATAATAATATCAATCATAGTTTGAATAATGAGTTGATATATATTTGAAATATTTCTGGACTTTCACGAACACACTTTTAAAAGAAGACAAATAAAGATTTTCATAGTGTGTTCCATTAATCCTAAGACTGGTTGTAAGTGTGAGGTTGATGAATAATGACAAGTTAATTTCTTACTTCTGGATTGTCATATGTTTTGCTTGTGCGAAAAACTATTTGTTGTTATGCATAGTATGCATAGTTTTTGACATTTTATTAGTGTATAAATGATTTTTCTAACCATTTTAATACAACACACATCTTTTGTATAATACTATATGTTTATAAAAAGAATATAATTATGTATGTGTGTTAGAACAATGCAAGCACAAGCAAAGTTAAAAAAAATACAATTTCTTTTACTTAAATACTAATGTATTAATATGATATTTTCTTTTGTTTAACCAACCCAAGGTCAAACAAAGCAAGACGATGAAAAGATTTATGCATCTTGTTGAAAGAGAGTTAATGTGTTGGAAATATTTTAGTGACGGATTTTAACATATGATCTTAGGACATTATTTTTCCACACACCTGACAAATTATTTAACTCTTGTTTCTAAATTGGTTACTACACTCAAAATAATCTACAAGATGTTTATGTAACACTTGTAAATATAGTGATCTATTCTTATATGCAATGCACAAACAATTTTGCAACCTAACGCAAGAAATCTAGCGTAATTCCTATTAGGCATAATACGAAAAACTAGTAACATACAAATAGCATACATGACACATGTGTTTAGATATATAATTAGCTCAATTACAGATAGTAATGATTACTTATTAATATCTATTAACCAAGTTGAAACAAAAGTTAAACACACATAATCATCTAACATACACATAAGGATATTCATCATCGTTTTGTATATTAGATATAACGATGTATACATAGCTTGATTTTATTTGAAAACAAAAAATAGTTTCCTCCCTATTTTAAAAATTAATCAAGATCAATGTTTTCAAGGATAAGTTGACTAGAAATGCTCGACTTGAAAGAAAAGGTAAACTACAAGTTTTACGTCAAACCGAAACATATAGTTTTGACAACTATGTAGTATTTTGCATTTCTGACTGACTTAAGTTTAGAATAAAGACTTGAAAGTATTTTTAAATGAAACTAGACTCAGTTATCTTCGAAATGGCGGGTGGCACGACTTCTACGAACTTACGGTTGATTTTATATGATTTTTTGAAGTTTGCCAAAAACTGACGAAACAAACAGGCGACCCCCATAAAGGTGACGTCCCCCAGATATATTTAGGGGCCGCCCAAACATTTATGGGACCGACACCAGTGACCCCAAAACACATTTTTTATTCAAAATCATTTTGTAACTTAACTGTAGAACATAATACTTTAAAAAGTTGTTCCAGCACATAAATTTCGTGTTTTAGACATCATTTCTACTTTTACGACTTAGACAAACATAAGTTGACACTTTCAAGTTCTTTTGAGAAAATTTTCCTTCAAGCTAGTATACGAAGTATATTTAATAACAAAACTAGTACGAATCAAACAACAAAACACTTTCCATATTTAGTCCCCATTCATGGGTAGTTTGATACATGGATCGTACTCTATTTTAAAAACTATTTATTTTGAAAACTAGAGCGACGTGGCTCTAATACCAATTGTGGAAACCGTAGAAGGGGGGGGGGTGAATACGTTTCCTTTTAAAAACTTTAAATCTTTTTGTATCAATTATTAAATCACTCTCTGCAGGCTGTTCCATAACTATATGGGGGGAGCCTGGTACATCAGGGGGCTGCCCTATTTAAAGAGACCGCCTCCATAAGAGGTTTTCGGACTAGATCATTTGTATCAAATCACCAATCAAGTTTGACGCAATATGAGAAGTGTCAATAATGGATTTACAATAACTAGTGCATATTCTACCAATATATCCACACTCACAATGTTTACTACAAAGAGCTACACAACCATGACTAACACAACATAGACAACAATTCACACAATCATAAGCACAATGCAAGTGTAATAGTAAAGCGATAAATGTAAAGACATAAGTAAAGAGAAAGGTAAAAGAAAATGCAAACCGACACGATGATTTATAGTGGTTCGGTCACGAAGCTCCTCTTCGCCCTACTCCACTCCTCGAGTATCCAACTCGAGAGTTACTTCACTAATCAACAAGCTCCCTTTCGGCAGAGAAAACCTTATACCAATGCTTACATTATTTTCCGACACTAAGCTAGATGTCGAGTCCTTCTTCGGGTACAACCAAACCCGTTATGTTTTATGGCCCAACATAACAAACCTTGTGTTTTATGGCCTAAACACATAAACCACGTCGCTTACATTATTTTCCGACACTAAGCTAGATGTCGAGTCCTAATCTTAGCTAGAACCAATCTACCACTACACTAATGTATTTTAAGGCCCAAAATACTAACCAACCCACAATAAACCCATCCAAATATATACATCATTTGGATCTACACACTACTAAATATTGGAAGACATGGACTCGATCTATATGTAACAAATGTTACAAATGGACTAACTAGACTACATAACTTCGGATCTTGAAGATGACCGAAGTTCCTTTCTGCAAAAGGGTTGTAAAAATAGTTGGAGGTGACCCACTATTTATAGGAGCTGAAAAACAGCCTGTCAGGAAACGGCGGTCCCAGATATATTAGGGGGCCGCCGGATAATTAAGGGGGCCGCCGGCCTATTTAAGGGACCGCCCCGACAGACGCTCCTGTTTTTGTCTTTTTGTGGTGACAAACTTGTCTGGTGAAAGTGACACATGTTTTGGGGGGAAAATGGCTAGATTTGAATTTTGAAATAATTACTACATAAAACATTTCTTTATAATTCAAAAATAATTTGTCTAATTAATTTTTGAGAAATTGTTTTGTTACATTTATAAAAATATAATGTTTAAGACAAAAACTTATTTCTTTGATTATCCTACAAGTTTAATGTTGTTTGTACATACCTTATGTGATTTACGTCGGGTGAAAACAAATGTCAGTGTTGATGTAGACTTGAGACGTCGAGAGATGTGGATGCGAGTATGCATTGATAATTTGTGATTACGAGTAACTTGCGCACTTTACGTTACGTATTACAAGTTACATGTTTGTCATCACCAAAACATAAAGAGATCATATAGATTAAATATCGTAATATTTGCACTAACATAGTTTTCTAGAACCTAACGCGCACATCCATCAACAAGAAGCAAAATTAAAAGGATCTACAACCTAAGTTTCATGCAATCATAACTAAATACAAAGGAGGGTTTAGCTTAGCATGTTAAATATAAAGCAAGAGCATGAATCAATCAAACAACACATAGACATATTGAATGATTAATGATAAACAATCTTACTTGATTAAAATATGGATTAAAGATAGTTACAATAGGGTTTTGAGGCCTTAAAAGCTGCTAGAAAGACTAGGGTTCGTATCCCAAAAGTTATACAAAGTTACACACTTAAAACCCTAAAATCGATTTAATATATATAGGAAAGTCGCTGCGACGACGTCGCTTTGAATTCCTGACGCCGTCGCCACGTAGATGATTCTAGATCCTCATTAAGTCGGCCACGTCCTGACACCGTCGCTAGATTCCTAACGATGTCACTGGATAGATCACGAGCGGCGTCGCTTTATGCCTGCGACGCCGTCTTCACGCTCTGTGAACACGATTCTTCAAGAGGTTTGGTGTAGGTCTGTAATCTTGTTCGTTTCTTCTCCAAATGAGCCCATGTCATGTGTATTTCCTCCAAATGTCATCCAAGTGCTAAAAACCTAAAAATAAATGATTAAGCACATAATTTGGGCATATTTGCATGATTTAAAGAGTTAAATGACTCCGAAATAGTGTATAAAATGACACCTTATCAATTATACACTCAAATGTTAGTGTCTAGCAACACATGAATACCCCTAAAACCACGTGAGGTAAGTTTCTATAAACGTCTCAAATAAATGGTTTAGTAGTCAATCCTCCTTTTGTTACAGATACATTGTTGAATGATAGATATGGATCATAAGTCAAACTCATTATTTTGTTTCTCGATATTGATATCAAACTAGATTATCAAATTTAATCAAGCATCATCTTAATTACATTTGGGCATGACCATGCAAACATCTATCAAAATCCTCAAGGGGCCCAGTAATATCTTATTCCGTAGCATATGGAGGAACACAATATATTTTGATTACGCATGTCCGTCATGTGCTTAACTTCATTCCTAATAGTGATTTTTATAGTAGTCTTATTCATGTTAACGTTTAATCAAATCAAATAATAACATTCCACACACGCAAAACTTGCGTGTATTTCAAATCTAAGGACGAAAGCCATAACCACTAACAAGATTCACTATTGACGACGATCCATGAACTTGTTATACCGAATTCACTTCATGATGCATATAAGCCCATGTATCGTCCTGTTTCATACTAGAATACCTAAAAGTTCCTAAATAATTATCAGTCTTTGCTCGTACATTAAGTTAAAAAGTTATTGTAATTAGCACCATTCGAGAAAGATCATGGCTTCACATTAACTTCGGTTTTTCTAAGCGTCTTCATGAAATTAAGAGGTAAATGACAGTAATAAATATATTTCTGTATGCTCATGGAGCTTACTAAGAATAGGTTACTTAATTAAAATTTGTGGATCATGACTTGTTTAATACTGGCCGGTTGTGAATAGGCAAGTTGGGTTCTTGGTTCAAGCTAGTGCTCACACAATTCTATATTATAACTATATAATAAAAAACAGTAATGCTTGATGAAACATGATTTTTTTTTTCACGAACTCCAACACACAATTTATGAAAATAGTCTTTGAGGTTATCGGTCCGTTGCAAAGTTAATCCTTAGTGACTAACTTTGCAACGGAACGCTAACCTAAGGACTACTTCTATAAAAATTTCTGAAACATTCTATGAAAATAGTCCTTAGGGTTATCGGTCATTTGCAAAAATAGTTCTTAATGACTAACTTACTATACGAAAATAGTCATTGGGTTATCGTTTCATTGCAAAGTTATTCTTTAACGTAAAATCTCGCTCTTCGGAGCAGAGCGTGGGTAGAAAACCTTGTTATTATAAGTTTGGAAAATGAACACTCATGTTTCAAAAATATGAGATATCAACCAATTTTTTTTCAAATATAAAGAACGATTGGAGATAAGGTTTTTTTCCATTCCCTAAATATGAAGCAAAACTTCATTTAAAGACCATGGTTAAAGATGGCATTAGCATCTTATGTTATGATTTATGATCACAGAAATCTGAGAGTCGTGTAAACACTTTCAGATTGAAGTATTGCGATGGTTCTATCGAAATCTCAAATCGGATAAAACTCAGATTAAGAATCGAGAATGTGTTTTTTGTTATTATGAAAACGAACCAGAGATTGATAATATATATCTGACCAACAAAACTGAACATCGGTTGTAACTGCCATAGCAGTTATTTTAACTACCGTAACTACCGAATCAGTTAAATTAAGGGGCAAAATCAAGTCTATAATTCCGGAAATTTTATTTTCAAATGCGTTTTTAACATAGCACTTTACACCAAATGCTCGACCCTACCAGGGGCTCTGCCCCTTGGACCCCCGTAATTCGGGGCTTCGCCCCTGAATGATAATCATAATAACGTCATACAAGTGTGCACTCCGCACAACTCCGACTTGTTGAACATTTATCACGATAATACATTGGTCAACTAAGTCAATCCATTACACTTAAATCATATTCGTGACGCAAAATCACCAACATTCCTCCCCCATTTAAGTGTAATCTTGATTAACTTAAAGCAAACTCACAACAAACAACAAACTGATGCATAAATAAAATATCGAGACGATTGAATTTCACATTAGTACATTAGCATTCCAAATATTTGAATATCAGAGTGTCACTAAAGGATTGAACTCTTTCTATTCATAGTGAATACATGAAGATAATATACATAACAGTTTACACACCCACATGTTCTACTTGACACTATGTTTTACTAGCTTGTGTCATATCCTTCAATAAGTATATCAAAGCCAAGTCCCAAGCTTCTTGAAGCAGCTAAACTTCATGCTTATATAGGTAGTTTTTTACTCTTGCACCTGCACATGCAATTTGTCAAAAAACCGTTAAGAAATATAATTTCAACCTCCTTTATCTTGCAGTTCTGAACACATACCGTGGGATGATGTAATTATGTGTTCCAATCCAAAGATATCAAGCTTTCCACATTGAATTCAGCATCTAACATTACGTTAGATGGGAATTGGGTATCTTGATACAAGAATTTAATTAGGTGGACTTTAAACCCATCCCAATAGCCGCCTTGCGTACGAGATCTCTTGCTAACCCTTTGGTTAAATGGTCGGCTAAATTCAATTGAGTTCTTACAAACTCTACAGATATCACACCATTCATGATAAGCTCACAAATCATGCTATGTCTAATACCTAAGTGTCTAGACTTGCCATTGTACACTTGACTATAAGCCTTAGCCAAGGTAGCAGCACTATCACATCTGATAGAAATGGTAGACATCGGTTTAGGCCATAAAGGAATTTCATAAACTAAATTCCTCAGCCACTCAGCTTCATTACCAGCTGTAGCCAAAGCCACTAATTCAGACTCCATGGTTGAGCTTGTAATACAAGTCTGTTTCTTTGAAGCCCAAGAAATAGCACCTCCTCCAAGAAGGAATACCCAACCACTCGTAAACGAGTGATCTTCCATATTATTAATCCAACTAGCATCAGAATAACCTTCTATAACAGAAGGATAACCACTATAAGTCAAACCGTAATCCATGGTTCCTTTCAAATATTGAAATACTCGACCTAGAGCTTGCCAATGTAGAGCACTAAGATTGCTAGTGTACCTACTAAGCTTTCCTACAGCAAAAGCTATATCTGGTCTAGTGCTAATCATGGCATACATATGACATCCAATAGCTCTAGAATATTCTAGCTGAGACACTGAAGTTCCTTTATTCGGTCAAAACTTCACAGTAGGATCTACAAGAGTATAAATAGGAGAACAATTAGCAAAGTTATACTTCATAAGTATCTTCTCAATATAATGAGATTAAGAAATAGAGATACCATTGTTTCCTCGTTTGATTCTAATACCAAGAATCACCTCAGCCTCCCCTAAATCTTTCATATCAAAAGTAGATGACAAGAATTCCTTTGTCTTATTTACTTGATCTTGGTCAGTACCAAAGATCAACATGTCATCCACATATAAACAAATTATTACTCCTTTACTAGAAGCATCAAATTTGCTATACACACACTTGTCAGCTTGGTTTAAAGAAAAACCATTAGACAACACCACATCATCAAACTTTTGATGCCATTGTTTTGGTGCTTGTTTCAAACCATACAATGATTTCTTCAATTTACATACCTTGCTTTCATGTCCAGGCATCACAAACCCTTTAGGTTGTTTCCTGTAAATTTCCTCATCCAAATTACCATTTAAGAATGCAGTTTTCACATCCATTTGGTGAATAACAAGATCATGTATAGCTGCAAGAGCTAACAACAATCTAATAGTGGAAATCCTAGCAACAGGAGCATAAGTATCAAAGAAGTCAATTCCTTCCTTTTGACTAAAGCCTTGGATAACCAATCTAGCTTTATATTTATCTATGCTTCCATCCACTTTCATCTTCCTTTTTAAGATCCATTTACATCATAATGCTTTGCATCTAGGAGGCAAATCAGTTAATTCTCAAGTATCATTATGCATGATGGAATCAATCTCACTTTGAACTGCTTCTTTCCAAAAAGCAACATCCCTAAAAGCCATTGCTTCATTCAAGGTCCTTGGATCCTCTTCAATAACGAAACAATATGCACATTGAGATAAAGTCTTATCTCTTGTTCCTTCAACCAAATAAAGTTGAAAATCAGACCCAAAAGACTTAGCTTTTCTTGTTTTAGTGCTTTTTCTAGGAACAGGTGGACCAAGTACATCATCAGTACCTTCAACCTCATCTTCAGTTATCTTACTTGAAGATGGCTAAATCATACCTCTTGGTCTAGGTATAGACGTAAACCGTCCTTCATCAAATATAGTATCTCTTGGCTCTATTATAGATTCACCGACACATAATCATTAGGTTCTATAACATAAAACCTATAACACTTGGAATGCTCAGCATACCCAATGAAGATACAATCTATACCTTTCTCACCTAGATTTTTCATTTTGGGTTCAGTTAGCCTTACAACCGCTCTACAGCCCTAAAACCTTAAATAAGTCAAATTTGGTACCTTCTTGGTCCAAATTTCATAAGGGGTTTTTTGGAGTTCTATTCAAAATATAACAGGCTGTCAACATAGCCTCACCCCAAAACCCTTCACTTAGTCCAGAATAGGATAACATGAAATTCACCATTTCCTTTAAAGTCCTATTCTTCCTTTCAGCCACCCCATTCTGTTGTAGTGTGTAAGGAGTTGTGGTTTGATGTATTATACCAGTTGATTGGAAATAAAATGGATCATAATACTCACCACCTCTATCAGTACGCAATACTTTTATCAAATCTTGTCTTTGAAGCTCTACTTCTTGTTTATAAATTTTAAATTTATCTAGAGCTTCATGTTTAGCATGCAATAGATAGACATAACAATATCTAGAAGCATCATCAATAAAAGTAATGACATACTTATTATTACCTAGTGAAGGATTGGCATGAAAATCACACAAATCACTATGTATGAGATCTAATACTTTGCTTTCCCGGTTAACACCCTTAAATGGTTGTCTAGTGATCTTTGTTAACATACAAGTCTTGCAACTTTCATGTGTCATGTCAAAAGCAGGTATTAAACTCATTTTAGACATATATCTCATTCTATTATAATGAATATGTCCTAGTCTAGCATGCTATAATTCAGATTTGCTTAAACTATTGCTATGACTAGAAGTAATTATACAAGCAGATGCATTAAACAAAGGATAATTCAGATTTAATCTAATCATACCATTACATACATAACCAAATCCAACAAATGAACCACGTCTTGACAAGATATACTTGTCACTTTCCAACACTTGTTTGTAGCCACACTTATTCAACACAATTTCAGAAACAAGATTCTTTCGAATCCTAGGTACATACAATACATTATCAAAACATAAAGTTTTTCCAGAAGTGAAAGTCAATAAAACACGCCGTATTCCTTTGATTGGTTCGGTTAAAAATTTTCCCATCTTTACAAACGATCCATCTTCAATCGATTTATAGACTTGAAACCAACGAAGATCCTTGCAAACATGACTTGTTGCACCCGAATCAACCCACCAAGCAACTTCATCATCCTGAACATAAAATGCATCAGAAATAACAAAAACATAATGTAAAACATTATAAAAATTCTGCATAAAATCAGAATTATAACCTTGTTACTTTTCAGGATCCTTAAACCCATTTGAACCAGTGCCATCATTGCCCTTACAAAAGCGACAATCCTTCTTCATATGACCAGTCTTTTTACATTTCCAACAACTCATTGTAGCCTTCTTGTTGTCAAATTTATCATTACCACTTTTGAACTTTCTTTTGTTCTTATTGTTGTTGGAATTTTTTGCTCCATCTCTTTCAACCATGTTGACAGAAGATGATCCAATTTGGTTCTTTCCTTTAGGATTATTATCAAGTTCCTTATTTCTTAATCCTTCCTCAATTCGTAGATGACTACCAAGTTGAACCAAATTTAACTCTTCCTTTTTATGTTTCAAACCATGTTTGAATTCTTTTCAGGAAGGGGGCAGTTTATCAATGATAACTGCAACCGAGATGGCCTCATCCATCATCAAATTGTGTTGGGTATACTCTCCTATAATCCTTAACATTTCATGATATTGTTCCATGATCAGCCTAGTATCAACCATCTTGTAATTCATAAAATTACTCACAAGAAACTTCTTCGCAGAAGCATCTTCTGCCGTGTATTTGGATTCTAGGGACTCCTATAGTGTTTTTGCAGATTCTGCGTTTTGATAGATATCAAATAGGGAATCAGACATACCGTTTAGAATGTGACCACAGCATATGTGGTCGTCATTCTCCCACTTCATCCTCTTCCTAGTCATCTCCAAAGTTTCATTCTCGGACCATACGGGACTGGGTGTACTCAGAACGTATACAAGTTTCAGGGTGGTAAGAAGAAAGTGCATCTTCTTTTTCTAGCGACGAAAGTCCTGCCCTTCAAACTTTGCCAACTTATTGAACTTGCTCGTCATATCCTTCACTGATTCTCCGTTCGTCATGATCACATATACTTTAATCTTTGTTATGATTTATGATCACAGAAATCTAAGAGTCGTGTAAACACTTTCAGATTAAAGTATTTTGATGGTTCTATCGAAATCTCAAATCGGATAAAACTCAGATTAAGAATCGAGAATGTATTTTTTGTTATTATGAAAATGAACCAGAGATTGATAATATATATCTAACCAACAAAACTGAACATCGGTTGTAACTGCCATAGCAGTTATTTTAACTACCCTAACTACCGAGTCAGTTAAATTAAGAGGCAAAATCAAGTCCATAATTCTAGAAATTTTATTTTCAAGTGCGTTTTTAACATAGCACTTTACACCATGCTCGACCCCAGCTAGGGGCTCTGCCCCTTAGACCCTGCCAGGGGCTGCCGCCCCTTGGACCCTGCTACCAGGAGCGCTGCCCCCGGACCCCTGTGATTCGGGGGCTTTGCCCCCGAATGATAATCATAATAACGTCATACAAGTGTGCACTCCGCACAACCCTGACTTATTGAACATTATCACGATTACACATTGGTCAACTAAGTCAATCCATTACACTTAAATCATATTGGTGACGCAAAATCGCAAACATCTTATAAACACTTTGTTTCAAATTATTTTTTGTTCGGTAATAGTTTGTCTTTGTCGTAATCAAGCAAAGTGAAGTGTTAGAGCATTGTGTTTCCTTAAGACGTTGTACGACAACGCCAACCCCATATCGGGGATGACGTTTTCCCATCTCACGCTATGGTTGCCAGCCACAATTATCTTGTTGTTTCCTTCTTTTTTTGCTTGTTTTTGTGTTTTGATGTGTTTTTTTATCAGTTTATGTTTTCTTTTGTGTTGTAATAAGGAAACCAAATGTAGTGTTGGTAGCAGGCAAATGAAGAAGGAAGGGCAATGAAGACGACAAAGTTTAAGGTTTTTTTTACTTATTTCACTTTAAATCTTAATGTTATATATGTTTACATTATTAATCTCTAAGAGTATTGTTTAAACCATTAGTCATTGAGTTATTTTTTAGTAAATTGTGTTTTTTTAATGTATCGTTTATTTTTTATTCGTGAAATTTTAATTTTAGTTTAATGTGTTGTTCTATTTGAATGAATGAAAAGAAATGTGGGGCCCAAGGGTGCACGATGGCACCAGAATATGGTATTAATGAGAGATGAGTGTCTTTAATGTTATGGTGGATTCTTATGTTATAAGAAAAAGTGCTGACGTGACATTATCTTTTCACAAGACATCAACAGGACGGCTCTAGGATACTTAGGTTATGTTTCTTTTTTCCCTGTGTAGATATAGGTCCTACTTAGAAAAGGGGTGTTAATTTGGAACAAGATATGCAACAAAATGATGTTTCTTTTTTGTTCTGGACAAACCATCAAAATAGCAATAAATGAACTTTATTATCCATTATATGAAATGAGGCATGCAGACCCGTGCGATGCACACAGGTTGTATCTAACTGTTTAATTATGTACGGTCTCTGTGAGCTGGGGAGGTGTAAGTATGTTGGTTCATGTAGCTTATCGTTTGGGAGGCATACAGAAAACCTATGCATCATTGCAGCGCGTTTTATGTATTGTTGTTTGGTGATAGCTACAAAGTGTCATGTGCATCACAATGTTTCAAGTGTTGAAAAAATGAGTAATCTTGATTAAAGAAGTTAACTAAGCAAGAATTCATAATTACATTACGTATTGTTATGATAAAGTTAGTTATCTAGTATGTTGGGCCTATTACATTTAATCTACAGTGTTTAAATGAGTAGACACAATACTTGCATACTTGATCAAAGTCTCCCAAATCCAAATTCGAAGAGGGCGGACCTTAAAAATTACCAAACTTGCTAAATAGAAGCTTCTTGGATTCTCGACTCTTTGCACTCAACGGTGTACCTTCTAAAAGCGAGGCGTATCGCTTACCTAAAAACGCAGACACCGGTTTGCTGCAATAAACAAATATATATATACTAAGTACACAAAATATAACTACCTCATAATGAAAGACAGTGTCCTTTAAGAATTAGGAAACACTCTGTCTCGATATACTTTTTACCAACTATGGTTGGCATACTCTAACACTGATGAGGTTCATATCTATCATTTACATTAAAATGGTGTTACATCCTTATTTGAATTAGACATAGCTATTACTATCCATCATTTACAGAAGTTATATAATAGGACATTTAAAACATGAACAAAGTAATGGTAGCGGCTATTTTTGACAAAACAATTACAAAACTCTCGATAATATATAATTATTAGTCGTATGTCTATGACATTTTGGGAATGGCCCGATACATATACAAAAAAAACTAACGTGGTTTGGTAAGGAAGACTATCCTTAATTTTGAATTTGCGTAAATTGTTGACTTGGCTTTCTTTGAGTCAAAATTCCCATACCTAGAAGCACCCTGCAACATTACCAAATTTAAATAAGACGCATAAAAAATGAACAAAAGATCACAATTACAGAATGGAGTCTAAGCTTCTATATTAGATTAAACAAAATTTCAAGAAATCTATTTATACATTAACATATCATTGTCAATATACCATGTCACTTATTCGTAATCTTTTATAGCTATAAATTCCAATAAACATAGTACCTGAACCCCCCCCCATACATACGGGTTCGGTTAAGAACTTAATAGAACAAAGACCCAATGATGACCAATTCGACACTCAATTGAACGACCACAAAGAACCTGCAAAATAAATGGACATTTCAGAAGGCTGGCTTGGTTATGAAAGTTAAATGTAAATGAATACAAATACATAGTAATATCAACGCGATGTCTTGCCAAAATTTTCAAAGGAAAGCGAGGAATCTGATAGTTGGAAAGAGGTGAAAATCCGTGTGGATGTTGCTTGTGATATGGGCAGTCCTATGTCGAAAGACGTTATTAGTAGTTGGTCAGCTGATATGGTTAAGTTTTATCACGAAGAGTGTACTAAGAGAGTTAAACGGAATGTTACTCTTGAGGAGAAGTTGAAGACTAAAATTAGCGATTTAGAGGCTGAATTGGTGCTCCTCAATAGGAATCTTCTTGTTAACGCCAGAATGAATGCGCAGAGGATGGTTAAAGATTCTGAAGAAGCTACCGGTGAAAAGGTTAATGGTTTGTATGATGAGGTTTTCTATCAAACTTATAAGGCGAAAATTCTTAAGGTAAAAGATTTACAATGGGAAAAAATTAAGTCTGAAGTTGAGTGGTTTTTATTGTCAAGAAATTCTTTTACTAAAGACATGCAAGATATGTGGACTAATGATATGATTGATTACTATTTGGAAAGGTGTGATGAAATAAGAAGTCATGAAACAAAAGGACATAGTATTTAATCTTAAAATTGATTCTAGGCCCGGCTTTTGGTTTTGCAACATTGCTTTCTTCTATAGTGATTGTAGTGATGATGATGTTTCTGTGTATAGTGTTTTTGGTTTAGTTTAAATCAGGTATACTTTAGTTTTTATTGGCCATGGTCTACGTCAGACTACTCTTAATTTAGTTCAATATGTTTATGGTTCAGTTGCTATTAGTTCTTCAGCTCATTATGCAGATGCTGTTTAGTGTAGATATGTTTTAGGTTTTGGATTTGGTCTTTGGGAGTGTAATAAAGTTTTCATTATTGATAGAGGTATTTGGGATTTTTGGAATTAGAAAGGGTCTTCAGGTTATATGGGTTCAATAGGTATTAAGGTTTCAGGTTATGGTTTTATGCGAATATAGTTAAGTTTTTGATTATGCACATTTCTTTTAAAGATATGAATTTTGTAGAGGGATAGACATGCTAGGTCGAACAATAAGAGAACAAATTTTAACCCACTTGAATCACTTCTATGACTATCCTACCTTAAAAATTAAAGTACCTATGAATTCAGTAGTACTTCCTCTTTATCTATTTCTTCGATTTCTAACAATATACATCCTATGTTTTTCAGTGCCTCTTTATATACATGCAGTGTTCTATGCTTTATTACTCTAACCTTCAGTAAACTATCTCCTTTTCGCTCAAGAATTTACAAACATACAACTAATTGAAGCATCACCACTCTAGGCACAATATGTGTTTACATATATCATTTATGCATAACTATAATGAAGAAACTACTAAAATCTTGGAAATTTAACATACCATACGCATCTTGTTTGAACAGAGTTGCTATTGTGTACGCCTTTGATCTCTAGCATGGATCACGCCATGGTAACATCATTGAACGTGTGAATTAGGATGTTGGCAGGGGAACCATTTGCATTTCTGAAGCCGCCAAACGCTAAGAAAGAAATACAAACAACCAATGAGTCAAATGATCATTGGCACACATTTTGAAGACCAACTTGGTGTCTTTTTTCATAAAAAACATACTTAGACTAACATCATAAGTGGAAAATACGTTAACTACATAGGCAGATAAGCTACCAAAGTTGTGGGCCAAATATTGTTAGCTGGCGATTTTCATAACATTGTCATTAAGTTCGATTGAGCGTCCCAATGAGCCATCGATTTTGTTGAAATGCCTATTTCCCAACCTCTCACACATCCTTCCAGCCAAGTTTCTCAACATAATTAAGTACCTTAGAAAGCCTCCTGTTGTGTTACTACTCTCTTTTTTATTCAGACATTTCATCGAACATTCTGTGTACATTGAACAATCAAACCCAAAATCTTTGCAAGATGGAAAATAAAGAGTCTTATGAAAAATAGTTGTTTACCTTTTGTAATACATTTAGTTGTAGGATTTATCACCAAATTACAAATATACAACTGATAGCAGCATGAAAATCAATCTTCACTCTAGTTTTTTTCCAAAACAAAGACAAAATACAAAACCTAAGACATCATTCAAACGCAAGTGATAAGAAAACAATGGTGAAGTTCAATTAAATATTTTGAGATTTTATAATATGGATCGATTGGATTACCTTTCGATAAGAGGACTGAATCTTCTTGAACCTTTAGACTTACGATGTATGTTACTGATGCATTCATCTTTTTGATTGGTTTTCTTATAATAATGGTTACACATCTTTAATACCTTGAGAATGTTGTAATCGCATGATAACCGAAGCAACCCTTTCCCTTCCCCTACACAATGGAAGTCGCAAAATAAGAGAAAGCATTTAAAGGATAGAGCCATTAAATTAAGGGGATGTATCTTTTAATGTAATAGATTAATGGTACTCAAATTACATATCACATTATCAAAAGTTCCAAAAGCATAACATCATTGGATTAAGATTACATACAAAATAAAACATGTTCAAATTACTTAAAACATTTCCTACAAGTTCCAAAACAATCCATAAAGATCAAAAACATGTTCTCCTAAAAAATATACATCTTAGTGTTGGGCCAATTCAGTTCCAATGATCTTTTACTTAGGATTTGAATACAATATAACCTAAGTGTAAATAACTTTTAACATTTCAAGGTCACTGAATGAATAGTCACTCAGTGAGTTACCTTTAAGATGCGCAGCCTGAGTCTACAAGAAAGACTATAACATTCAGTAAGGCGGTACTCAGTGAATGAAGCCTGAGCCAAAGAAGAAGGTGATGGGTTCAGTGAGTCATGGAAATAGACTCACTGAGCCCCAAACGATCTCCAACAACTAGAAGACCCTGAAGACAAGAGACTGAAGAATAGACGGGATAATTTGAAAGAGGATAAGTCTAAGCTCTTATCTCCAGAAGTCAACTTATCCTAAAAAGGGTGTAAGACAAGTTCAGTGTCAGGAACTAAACTTGGAAAGAGCATTTGTCCCATACTTAGAATAGATATTGTAATAGGGACAAATCAGTATACATGTACTAACCCTTAGATCTAAGATAAGTGCTCAACATCCAAGAGGTGTGACCCTACCTAAGTAGTATAAATAGAACTCTTGTAAAGGAGTAAATGTTAAGTTTGTGCATTTAAAGTCGTATCATTTACAAACACACATCTACTCCTCCAAATCTACTAAGTCCCTGAGCAAGCTCAGTTGGTTAGCATAGTAGTTAACTTTGCATAACACTTTAGGTTTATGCAAAGTTATTAGTGAGGAGATCACACACACACACATTTTTATTCAATCCCCATTGTAGTTCCGCATACAATGGGGTATAATTCTTAATAAAAAAAGTTAAACGTTGAAAAGTTTATTTTGTGTCTTTTACTTGCTATTTACATTTATGTACACAAATATTTTCAAAACAACAATTAAGTTTACTTTACTTGCATTCCATGAGTTAGTTAACAATAACTTTTTAGTTATTATTCACTAACTAAGTGGGAACAACAAATGGTATCAGAGTCTCAGTTTAATAAAGCTTACTTAACACTAATTTACTTAAGCTTTTAAAACCTAAATCCTTAAATGGCTGCAGTAAATGATGTACCTCAGCTAGTTGACAAAAATGGAGGCAGCTACACTGCTATTGCTCCTAAACTAGAGCCGAGAAAATTTAATAAGTAGAAAAAGCGAATGCTTTTCTACTTAGCAAGAATGAAACCCTACTACTTAAAATGTATTAAAGATGGTCCATTTCAGCCAAAAATAGCTGAAGGTGATGCTAATCTTGAGTCCCAATGGACTCCTGATGAGAGGAGGGTGGTCGTTTAAGACCAGCATCTTAAAAGCATCATTATGTCATGTTTACCAGATGAAATAATATAATCAGTCATTAGCTGTGTTTCAACGAAAGAAACATGGACTGACTTGGTTCACAGCTTTGAAGGCTCCTCAGATACCAAGGAAAATAGGATCATAGATCTGAAACTTGAGTATAAAACTTTTAGGGCAAAGTCTACTGAAAGTATCTCACAGACCTACACCCGCTATAAGACCCTGCTTAATGAGCTTACCAATGATGGCGTTAACCTCTCTAAACACAAAATCAACATTGGTTTCGTGAACAGTCTCCCTGAGAAATGGCTAACTTTCTCTCAGGGACTGAGGAATGCCAATCATACTCAGACCCTTGGCCTTGCAGATATCTATGGAAGGTTTGTCTATAAAGACAACCTAATCCAAAGAAGGTATTTTGACACCAAAAAGGCTCTCATTACCACTCCCTCAAGCACTCCAATTTCTACTGCCTTCTTCTCTAACAATGTCATTCAGGATTTCCAAGAAAATTATGATGATGAAGTAGATGAAAGGACTAGTGAGGAGTATCTAAGAGACTTAGATATTGAGTATCATGAAAGAGCCCCTTTTGGCAAATTCAAAACGTTTTATAAAAGGAAGAAATAATTTCTCAAGTCAAAAGGCAAATAAAAATACTGAATGTTACAAATGTGGCAACAAAGGTCATTTTGCAAGAGACTATTTTTCTAAAACGTCTGAACCTTCTTACAAATCACTAGTGAATAATTACTCATAAGTTTCTAAAGGCTTTCAACCAAAGTTTACTCCAAAACTTATTCATTGTTCTATAAACTCAAATAATCAAGCTGATCAGAAGTTTCAGAAAGATTATAAGGCTGAGTACAAGAAGATGAAAGCTAAGCTTGCACTCCTTGAGGCAAGTTCCTCAAGCTCTCAGAACCCAAAGACCTTCCAACCAAAGAACAAAGGTTTAGTCGCTAAAACCTTTGATTAGGATAAGGAAGAAGTTTCTGATGAGGAAAAAGTCACTCAGGTCAAGGTATAGATAGCTCTAGCTGATGATGATCTCACTGTTGAAAAGTGTCATGCTCGTAATGATGAATGGGTCGACATCACCATGAGAAAGGTAAACACTCTTCTCTCTATGGATGAAGATGCCGATTGGCAAAATTACCTGAAGTATATCAACATTGATCTTAAGTTTGTTGAAGAGCAACGATTAAACTTACTTTCTAAGTATAAAAAAATGATTTTTGAATTAAATAAGTGTAGAGATGAATTGCTAATCTTAAAACAAGCCAAGCTTGATGCTGTCACTTTTCAAATTCAAAACACTAAACTTACAAAGTTAAATCATGCTCTTCAAGAACAACTCAAAGAGGAGAAAAAGATCAATGAAAAATGGCTAACCATCTCAAAAAAGGTTAGTCAATGCATCAGTAATGTAACACCCCCATATTTGACATATAGCAGCGGAAGCTCATCTGGGGTATTACTTCATGAATCATAGTCACAATAATAGAAAATGACTCAAAAGAGACGTTTTTGAAAGATAAGTTATCATTCATTATTCATCAGAGTTTTTACAAAAGAGGTCCCAAAATACATTTCAAAACATAAAGTTGAATGATAACAGGTTTGGACGTCCTCATGTCCAATGCCACTCCATGCCATAGATTGCTCAATTACCTGAGATAAACATGCTAAAATGGTCAACACAACGGTTGAGTGAAATTCACAGTGTTTGTAATGAAATGTTTGAATACACGTCATCATAAGTGGTAATAATTGCAATGAATACAATTATCATGGAAAATAGTATTATTACCCTAAGCTCTTGCAACCAAACATTAACATCCGAAGTCAATTTAACGACTTGAAGGAACAACTGTCCTTAAGGAAAGGTAACTTGCCAAAGTTATCCTTTGTTCTCAAATATAGTGCGTTTGGTTACCCCATGTACAGGTACACCAACGGGAGTCGTCACCCCCAATAGATCTATCCACAATATTCACGTTTACTCGCAAGTAACTAATAGTTCATGATTAAAAAATATTGGCAGTGAAAGCAAACTTAGGCAATAATATATCAGGATAGTATACAGTTATAAAACACTTGTATTCATGGTTTATAGCATATATCTCCCTACAGGATTTAGAAAACATGTAAAGATGGGACTATGAATCACCTTATCAAGGTAGTTGATTGATTTGAAATTTAATTCAAGTGAGAGTAAATAGCCTCGTCACGCAACCTGGGGTAATATGTCAAGTCTTAGTTTGATTTTTGATATTACAAACTTTATTTCATAAAGTTTAATGGTTTTTGGTTTGATAACTTGTGAAAATATCGTATCACTGTTCGGGCTATCATAATCCAGAGGTCGTGTAGTAAACGTTTGAGGAGCTAGGACACTTTAAAGCGTAAATCCAGCAACTCGTCAAAACGTCTACCCAAATGAAATCTCCTCACATGAAACTCCCTAGTAACGTGATATGTTATAGATTAAATAATAAGATTTTATTATTTTAGATTTCTTCAAAAGCTAGTGGATGATAAATTATGTTAAATATAACATAATAGATTTATAATGTTTTGATCGATGAATGATAACGATAATTGTGTCAGGTTTTAATAAAATTAAGTCTTATAATATTTAAATATATTGTGTCGGGTTTTAATAAAATTGAGTCTTATACCTTTGAGAATATGAAAATGACAACATATACCCTTGGTATATATATTAGTTTACAAAATTAACCCTTCAATTATATTTTTAAAACATTAAACCTTTAACTTTCAAGTATGACAATACAACCCCTGAAGTTTAACTTTAGGATAATTACAATTTCAGCCCCTCTAGTTATATGTTTCAAGAATTTACAATATATACCCCTTTGCATGAAACCATTTGCGAATTAAGTCCAAAAACCATAATATTGATATTTTTGATTTAGAAGTCAATTTTACAGGTTATAGCTTATTACTATAAGCTAAAATAAGTAACTTTTACGAGCTTATAGCTTATGAAAAGAGCTTGTGAGCTTAAAAATCCAAAATGGGTATGTTTGGTTTAGAAAAATTAATCCGATGGGTTAGATCTTTTAGTATAAGTTTTAATGATTATAAAAGTGATAAGTGAGCTTATAGAAATAGCTTATTACAATAGCTTATGGCTTATAGCTTATTAGGTTTACAAAAAGAGCTTTTTAGGGTTTTAGAGTTTTAAGGGTTCGATTAGGGTTCGGTTTTAGTTTAGGGTTTCTAACATGGTTTGGCTTGATCAAAGGATTAAAACAAGGTTCATACATGATCTTAAACATAACTAGAGCTTATTGAACTAGATAGAAGACTTACTAGTACACGAAATGATGAAATGGGTCGAAACAAGCAATTATAACCCGAAATCCTTAGGAGATGAATCAAGAGCTTCTCTTTCTTAATCTTGGCTTCCTACTTAGCTTAACCTTCTTCCTATTCTTCCTTAGCTCAGCTAGAACACCATTTCAAGTATGTGTTTGAGTTTATGGTGAGTTATGAAGGTATGGGTGTGTTTCGGCTATATATATAGGGACGAATAGAGTGGAGGTCAAGTAAACTTGGAGTAGTGGCCAAGTAAACTTGGAGTGGTGGCTAAGGAGAGAAGAGTGGTGCCCAAGGAGTTTTACTTGGAGCCTAAGGTGGTAGTGAGGGTGCTTGGTTGATACATCATTAAAGGTCATTGCTGTTTTTGGACAGCCAACATCAGTCCCGGTGAATTGGTTGTCATTTACAAAACGTAATTCCAATTAAGTTCAAACCATTGAGCATGGTTAGATATTTGAGTCCTCTACAACTTTTAGTTTTACATATTTAGGGGTTACTATACAAAAATCTAGAGATAACAGCCATTTACTACAGGTGTGCAGAATCTGCGCACCTTTGCCATTTCGGCTTTAACTAATTTATCGGACATCGAATCGGGTCGAGTCACCTGGCAAAATGATCACAAGACATAGGGCAACAACCTAGTATTTTTTTCTTAATACCCAACACCTATTGATTTTCCCAAATCCTATGTTTTATCAACTGATCAGATTCTGAAAATTTAACTATGAACTTGGTTCGAACTAGTTTAAGTGGCATCGGGTTTGCTAGGATTTACGGGTTAGGTTTTTGGGTTAGGACGAGTGTTAGAGGGAAACTAGGATTCAAATGTGGTGCATTGAGTACTTGTAACTTGTGTCTAAGAGGTTGTACGAAATCCTTTAGAAAAATGGAGGGAAAATGTATATTTTGTTTTCTAGTATTGTCAGATTGTACATTGTGCTTCTCTGGGTTGTTCATTGGGTTTAGGAGGGAATTATATTCAAATATTATACATAGATAACTTGTACACTTATCTTATAAGCTTGTACACTTGTATTATATGTAAGCTTTACATGAAATTGGGGTTTTGATATAAACGTTAACGTATGAAATCTGTTTTGAATTAAATGTTATGAAAGGTACGTTAAATAGATAACATATGGTAAAATGGTAATTAAAACATATTGCTTGACATATTATAACGTTTACTTGCTATAAACGTTGATGAAATTGGCATTGGTAGGTTGCGTGAGCTCATTTACTTTGGTAATGTAAGTTACGTTACATTATGGATGGAATAAAGCAAAAAATCTTTCCATGAAAATGGTTGCATCTAATTTATTAGATGGATAATTTACATTAAGGAAAAATTGTGGGTTGATACGAGATTAGAATTGTTTCATTCTGGGAAGAATCTGATTTTGAAGATGTACAAAATGTTCAAATGCTTAAGTTGAAGACAAAGCTTATTATTCAATAGGGAAGATTGATGAAGATTAAGCTACTATGGATCATCTTGGAATCAGTTTAACTATTTGTTTTGTCATTATCAAATAAGGGAAGATTGTTGGGATTTATTGATTTTATGATACAAAAGGATCAAGATCGACATCATGGAATTCTAGAAGATGGAGAATTCTAGAAGACTTGCTTAAAAAGATTAAGATCAAGATTAGGAAAGATTTAGTTTTACCTAATACAATTAGTTTTCACTTGTATGTCTAGTGGACATTTTCTATATATTGTGATCCCTAGACATTGTTTGTGTGTGTGTTTATAATCATGTTTTAGGAAAACACCAACGATCTCACCACTTGATATCGTTCTCCTTTGTATGATCCAAATAAGATCGTTTTAGCCCTAAGGTCAAGGTGTCTTTGATCCCTGTTACAGTTAGGTAACACGTTCTATCATGATCAAGTAGAATTGGGGCTTATGTGAATGTAAACCTTGTTAATAACATTGTCTTTGTTTAAATTCCGCTGCGCAACAACAACCTTTGTTATTTTTATATATTATAGATCCTAGATGAGTTCTAAACGTTCTTCATAGCCTATTTCGAAATGGATACAAGGCCCATGTAGTACTACTTGGCTTAGACTTAACGCAGGATAAAAGAGGGGAAGCAACATCAATATCTATCTTATCTTCACTTTTCTTATTTTTCATCTTTCAGTATCTTTCGTAGAGTAGAATTAGAATAGGGTAGATTAGCAGTATGTAGATAGGAATAGAGTAGGATAGATTATTTCTTCTTTGTATTATTCTGTTCAGATCTCATGTATTAGTTTTGATTTGGTTTGTAATGATCGGGGTTGATTTATTGAAGTATGATTTCGAGACGATTGTTATTGATAATTCGATTGGGTTGAAGTGATATTCCCAGGTTTAGTTTTGGTTTCATCAGCTGCTTCTTTCCTCCTTTTCGTACTTTTCCTTTACAAGAAAAATTGGTTACTATGTTTGACTATCTTTTAATGAGATTATCGGCAGGTTTGCAAGTTTATTTGGTTCGATTCAGTTATTTGATTTAGTAGCTTAGAGTTTAGGAGTTGGTTTATTCGAGTAGCAGATTTGGTACTTTTTGGTTAATAGTTATCAGCTTATGTTCTGGCTTGTTTTATAGTATAGAAAGTAGATTTTGTTAGTTTTGGTATTCGGTTAGTATTTCAGTTTCATTTTGAGTTATGGCTTACTGGTTCGGAATTAGTACTCGAATGGTTACTGGTTCGATTTGGTTAATCTTATTTTAGCTTTGTTGGTTTTGGTTCTATTTGGTATTTGGCGAATTAGCTTATTGTTTTGGCTTAACTTTGCTTGTTTTGTAATGGTGAAATCGGTTCAACTCATGAGGCGTGGAGCTTAAGGGTCTATTAAGCTAGCTTAATATCTCAAGTTTAATGCTTTATGCACCTAAACTTAAGTATTTTGATAGTTTCATTAGATCGGGTGGTTACGTTTGTATGCCATGAGCTTAGACAAGACAATAACGCGATAATACACTGTTAATAATAATGTTACCATTTTTCCCTGATAATTGTATTCGTTACAATTATTACCAATAACGGGTGTATAACAACGTAACCCAATACCACACTATAACGCATTACTATAACACTGCTCTTATAACAATTACTTATGATGACTTGTATTCAACTATTACATTTCAAACCTATGAATTTCACTCAACCATTGTGTTGACTTTTTAGCATGTTTATCTCAGGTAATTGAGCAACTTATGGCACAGAGTGGCTTGGACTTAAAGATGGCTGAACTGTTATCATTCATACTTTATGTTTTAGGTTTTGGGACTTGCATTTTGTAAAAACTCTGATTATAATGAATGATAACTAAATTTTCCAAAAACGTCTCTTTTGAGTCGTTTTCTATGATTATGACTGTTGTACTATGAAGTAATACCCCAGATTAGCTTCCGCTGCTATATTTGTCAAAATGGGGGTGTTACAGATTGGTATCAGTGCCATGGTTATAGAGAACAAGGTCAAAACCTTAACTATAACCACATTTCTTTTTCTAGCCATCAAAGTCCTTCGTGCCACTGCATTCCCAGAACAGTATGTAAAGATACATAACTATTATACTATATTATACCATAAATAACTTATGTTATTTACAAATGGGTTGTTAACAGAACGATGTCTTCTCCCAACCACTCTACTTCCGATATTGAGGATGCTTTTTCCTCTATGAATATTCTTAACTATACTTTGATCTCATCGGATTATTTCCCAGCTTCATCGGGAAGCAGTTCTTTTAACTCTTCGGAAAACTCTTAAGATAATATGATCCCACCAGTATTCTCACCTTTCTACAATAATCCTTGTTTAAAGGACGTACAAGCATTTTATACTAAGGAATCACCTATTTCATCACCAGTGTAACACCCCCAAATTGGGTCGCAGCGGAATAAGGGTCCGGGGCGTGTTACTTCATAGATCAATAACACAAGATATATATAGAACGACCAAAAAGTCGTTTAAAACTGATACATTAGATTTAACAAAGTATTTGTTACATAAGCCCGAAGCTTCACTTGTTCACTTGTTCAAAATACAAAGATTTCTAGCCCATAACAGATATACAAAATGTAATGCGACAAAATCTTTAATGCATGATATCCAAATCAAAACCACCAATGTATCCCTTGCACCTCGTGCTTATTGACCTCCTGAAAAACATTGCTTTAAAACGTCAACAATAATGTTGGTGAATTCATAGGTTTGATAAATCATATATTGTAGGACCACAAGATTTCCCAAGTGTATGATAATGCAACAGATGCAGACATCATATAAATGTAATTACGTTGCCCTAAGCTCATGACACTGAAGCTCGACATAAATGAATACCATATAAATGGCCTACATTGCCCGTGATGATGTTCTAACCCGCAACATCCTATGTTCGACATGGTATACGTTCGTTTTCCCAGTGATAGCTAATCACCCGAACGGGGATGTCAATCCCAATAGATCTATTCATAACATTCGCGCTCACAATCCAGTAACTGACAGTTCATGATAATGGGCTCAACTAGGGTTATCGCTACTTAGGAAACACATAATCATAATATAAAACATAACCACTTGTGTCCAATTATAAAACATTGCATGTTTCTCACCCCAAAAGCTTATAAAACAAAATCATGTAAAACGTGGGGCTATGAACTCACATTGAGTGAGCGTATGTCAAGTATATCACAGATAATGCGTTACGTAAATCGTCAGATGCAACCTATTTAATTTACGGCCGTATAAGTACTAATCATGATAATTAACATCTACTATATACAAATCTACATAGCTAGATCACCATCTAATCGTATAGGTAAAATTGGGTTTAATAAGTTAAAATGTTTATAATTTCCGTTTTAGTAAAACTGGCGTAACTTTCGCGTTTCAAGTCCGTTTGAGGTGTTTCTTGCGCTCACGTTTTTGTATTAAGACGAGTTATCAAAATTTGACATTTTCATATTTCATGTCCTCTGTGAACAGTATTTTTACTGTTCACACCAGTTTATAAAATTATTTTTATAGTTTTAGTTATCATAAAACCCGTAAATGTCGTATTTTATTCGTTATAGCTACGTTTTTAGCGATTCTTTCAAGCACATTCACGTAATTGAAAATTCTATTGATTTATGAGGTTTACAAAAATAAAAGTTTCTGTCATGAATAGTAACTTTTATAAAAATAGTTTTATGAAAGTATTTATTGTCGTAAACTTACGAAATTCATAACTCTTTCGTTATTAATTGAAAAATTACGATTCTTATCATTTTGGAATCCTAAAAATATGTACTTTCGAGCACGATCTCGTAATTGAAAGTTCTATTTATTTATAAGATTTACAAAACAAAATGTTCCTGATATGTACAGTTACTTTTATTAAATATAGTTTTATAAAAGTATTTTTTATACCATTTTAAGTTATATAAACTCGCTGTAATTCATAACTTCTCGGTTTTTAATTGAAAAATTACGTTTCTTATTGTTTTGGAATCCTAAAAATATGTGGGATTTAATAAAAATACCAAACCTTCTGTTTGTAGAATTTTTATAAAAAAAAATTTATAACTCCGGTTATTATCGTAAAACTCATAAACTACGTATCTTTTTCGTTATAAATCGGTTTTTCAAGTTCCTTATATGCTCGGAATTGTATTGACGTTTTTTTTTTATAATGTAATCCCATTGATTTGGGAATTCGAAACCAAACATCCCTTTTATGTCCTTTATATAACTAATTATATACAGTTGTTTTTATATACGTTTTAACCTAATAAAATACCACAAGTGTTCCACAACCTTTTGTATCGTATGCCATACATATATAATGTCCATAGGTCCATATGGTGTCCATGAGGTCCAAAATATCAAGTCTTAAAAAGCTTTAAAATCTTAAACTTTCTTAAGTAACTTTTAATCACTAGTTTATGTATACACTTTTTATGCTTTAACAAACATGTTACAATACTTATAATCCCATTATATCATGATATTACTAATCACATAACATATGAAAAAGTGTACAAAATGATGATCACAAGTAAAAACTCTTTTTACATGTTTAAAAGTCTTAAATGGTGATTTTTGCTTTAAGAACCTAAAATATGCATAATTGATTAAATGTGTAGAAGGACATAGAGTTTTTAGATGTCTTAATGAAATTATGATTAATAACCAACACAATCTAAACCCTTTTCTTGTTTAGGATGAAAAACCAAAAGCCTGCACACTTGAAAAACCACTAGTTTTCTAAGAAACCATAATATTGCAATAACTTGATTAACCTTGCAAAAGCTTAACCAACCCCTTCAAAAAACACCTGTTGGTTTATAATAAGGATGATGTGTGAGTGCTTGTATGGTCTTAGAAAATCAAGCTATGGATTTGAGAAAGGTGTGTTTCGATGCCGTACTGGGGTTGTTAAGAGCAAAAGGAGAGAAAGATGGACTTTTCACCTTAGGAAATGAAGTGTATGTGTTTACTTATCTTGTTGCTAGCTTATATATGTCAAGACTTAGTCAAAGAATGCACAGAAAGTCTTTGGGACACAAAGAGTGTTTCAAGGAAGTCTTTGGTCAAAAGAATGGGAAGTATGGTAGGCTTAATGCAAGTGATGTTACAAAGACCAAGTGGGTGAAATGTATGATATTTATTTGGTATATTTCATCCCATATCTGGTTTTATATGTATATATGTGATGTTATTTTGTAAATTTTGAGTATTGGGTATAATTGTGGGTATTTGTTGAAGCGTAGAAAAGTTTTGGTGGTCCCGGGTGTAACACCCCCAAAAATCATATACAACGCAGCGGAATACCAAATGAGGTGCTACTTCATAATACACAGCAATAGATACAAGAGAACGACCTCTAGATGTCGTTTGAAAAATAACATTGTTGATTTAATCATAATCTGAATTTAATATAACATTTGTCCCATAATTTGCATTCCATGAAAAACTTGATTGTTGTAAAAAGACTCAATGCATTCAGAAATCCGTGCATTAATTTCCTGAGAAAAACATGCTTAAAAGTGTCAACATTAAAGTTGGTGAGTTCATAGATTAGTTTAAATATGAATGTAAGTTTCAACAAAATATTTATCCACTGTGTCATCACTTAGTACATGTAAAATGTTTATAAATATGCATACGACCCATTTTGTGTCACCAAATCAAAAAGTACCAATATTATCTCGAAGATTTTATAAAGATATGCTATTGGTTAATTTAATAAACAAAATGTTCCAGTGTATGTATTTGTGGGGGCCTATTAGTCCCATCGTTATAATCCGAATGTTATAACGTTTCGTTCACAGTGTTAGCTAGTCACCACGAACGGGGGTTGTCAATCCGATCGATCTTTTTTATATCATCTCGTGTGGACATCATCGCTATATTGTTCGTTACGGCGGATAGCTTAATACACCGAAACAGGGATCCACACCCCGAATTGATCTATTTCATAAACATTCGCGCTCACCACCTCCAGTGATTTAAGTTCATTGACGCTGTGACGTAGACGTGTAAGTACCCAGTTCGGGCCAGTGTAGTGATAACAAAGTCTTTATAATCTTCGTTACCGGTGTCCCCTCCAAGAAACACCCAGGGGCCGAGTAAAGTTATGTAAAAATATGTTACTTCCCGTTTACGGTTGTCCCTCCAAGAAAACTCCGAGAAGATTTTGTTGTTATTCAGTTCAATCAGCCTAAGCTAATCCCGTATCATTTCAAAGCTAAAGGTATGCATTTGTGACCATAATGATAGTCAAATAATGTATCTTCATAGCGAGCTATGCAAATAAGTATGTAAACCAATTTGTAATCAACCATGTAAATGCATTTGTAAACAAGCATGTTCTCACCCAAAAAATATATGTTAAACTAGTAAAACATGGGGCTATAAACTCACAAAATATCTTAAAACAATCACATTGTTATAAGATAACCGAGTAAGTATAAGAATTTGTAGACAAGCATGTATCCCCCTCGCGGGTTATAAAACATTCAAAAGATTGAACACCAAATTAAACTACAAAGCGAGGCTATGAATCCACATTGATTTAAAGTCCACGATCAATAATACCAATTAAATCACTATGAATCTGCAATGATCTCGGGACCACGACCTTATAATTATGTCGTTCGATTATAACAGTAATAAATACGACCAAACGATGACGTACATCATTACCACGAAATCATACCTATTTTTATATGTATACATACATATATACATGTAATGAGAAATCCACTTGCGCATCTTTAAACCTTAATCCTTAGTATATTTTATGTATATATACTATTTTTTTGTCCAATCCTAACTTATCTCAATATTTACAGAAAGTTACTATTTTTAGACTCCTCGCTTTTAGAACCGAATAATGATCTTAAAACTATTAATTGAAATAATATATTAATCGACCTTTAGATTTGCCCCGCTATTATTCTTAATTTTTAAAGAGCACTCCCCCCGCGACAAAGTAAAATGTCATTACGAGACATCTTTTTTTTTTTCGGTGGTTTCGCGGAAGGCTGAAAACGGTCGCGAAAGTGCTCAATCGTTTTATTTAATAATCTGCCAGATTTAAATATATATAAAATTAACTTCATTGTTCTACTAATGTATTTATTTCGATGTACACTCCGAGTTTCTTCGTTATCTGATTTAATAGGTCACCGTTTATATCAAAACGTCCGTTAAAAATTATAATTTGTTTTCTTTTGTAAACCAAGTCCTAACTTATAAAGTCTCGAAACTCACGAATACCATGTTTCTATTTTCTGTTTTAAATTTATCCGTAATAAAGAGGCGCCCAAGTCCATTTTTAGTTCAATTGTTGTCTAAGCTATATCTAAAAAATGTGATCTTTATGGCTTATATTTTCTTATTAACTGCTGTTAATACAAATTTATATAATCTATCTCGACGGCGCATGTTTCAACATGATTTCATCACATATAATTTATCCGATCAATATATAGAACAAATAAGATATTTTTGTGTTACCAAACTCACTTTATTTCGGTTTGTCATCCCACAACCGGACGCACCCGGCTGTTTTTCGGACAAGTTCCGAAACCAAAGGAACGCACCCTACTCGGGTTATATACCACCAAACACACCCCTTTTTCGGTTTGGATGTCTACACATCAAACGCACCCGTTTTAGTTTAAAACCAAACCCGAACCAAACAAATCCGACGCCTTCGCGTGATGGACAGCCAACGCACCACTTGTCGTGGCTGTTAAGCCAAAGCACCCCTAGTTGTTTGTTACTAAGCAAATTGCACCTGTGGCTGTCTCAGCAAATGCCCCTTTTTGTGGTGCAACTGTTGAACCAAATCGCACCCTTTTTTCAATCTAACTCAAACTAATAATCCCTTTTCGCTGTACATACACCACGAAAACGCCATCCCCCTAGGCTGACTACCGCGAACAGCCAAACGCGCCCCACGGTGCTTACCATTACAAACCAAAACGCACCCTTGCTGTGTTTCTGTCTAACCAAACAAACCCACAAACCCTTTGGTTGCAACCAACCAGAAATCCCCCCCCCCCCCCCCCCCCCCCCCCCCCCCCAAAACACCGACTTGTACTGACCGAACTCCGTCGTACCCACGACCCGTACGCACCCTTTGGTGTTACCCCTCAACCCGACCCGACTCACAACCCCCTTTTCGTTTGTGTAAACCCAAACCAACACCCCCCCCCCTCTTGGCTGTTTCGTTAGCCTACCATCCAAAAAAACAAAGGCACCCTCGTGCGTGTTACCACAAACCCGACGCACACCTTCGCTGAGAACTATAACAACCCGAACTAAGTAGAAATGGTGACGATGATGATGGAGCTATGGTAGGTTGGTGGCGTTCGAATGGCGTGGTGACGTCGGTGGTGTGGCAGTGGGGTGGTGTGTGGTGACTGTGGTGAAAATGGCGGTGGAGGCGCGTGGTATATTGGATCGGTTAGATCCGGCGAAGAGGAGTATCTTTGAGGTTGGTCGAAGAACTCGCCGGAAAGTTATTCCGGCGGCCGGAGATGGTGGCCGGCGGCGGCCGATCAAATTGACGGAGAGAGAGAGGTGATAGTGGTGTGTGTGTGTATAAAGATGGAAATGAAAATGAAGAGTTATAATAAAAAATTTATATATATAATAGAATTTTAATATGAAATGGATAATGCCCAAAAGTCTAGGGTG
Source organism: Tanacetum coccineum (assembly GCA_026074375.1). Taxonomy (NCBI): domain Eukaryota; kingdom Viridiplantae; phylum Streptophyta; class Magnoliopsida; order Asterales; family Asteraceae; genus Tanacetum; species Tanacetum coccineum. Next base: position 15,202 of record BQNB010020365.1, on the reverse strand, counting down.
TAATTTGTAACTTTTTAATGAAGTTTTGATGAAACTCGGTTCGGGACTCGTTCGGACGACTTAACGGATGATTCAACGTACGAAAACTTCGCCATTGTTTTCCAAATCATTTTTCCAATAAAAAGTGTATTTACACGACTTTATTTCATAATTGTTCTATAACATTTATTTAAAATGTTTATTACTTATTTGTGTATCACCAATAACTTTATTCGCAAATTGAATTGTAACCCGAAAAATTATGTTTTTAACAGACGTTTTCGAATATCATGATAAATAATTTATCAAATATTTTTATTTAATAAAAGTGATAATTAAATATGATTTAATTATTTTTGAGTCGGCACGCGTTGTATGCATCTTTCAAAACTTTGCGAGGGCATTTCAGTCACCTTCTGACTGTTTTCGGGTCTCGGTCAAAACTAAAAAGTTGTCAGGAATGTCGTTTTACATCAAATTGCTTTAGAGTCCGAATAATGAAAACGTGGTTTAGCTGGTCGTTCTTATAAGTCAAGCTAGACCCTAGAAGTCGAAGGGTAAAAATAGTCTTTTAAAATTTTGAAAATTCTCGGATGTTACAGTACCTACCCCTTAAAGAAATCTCGTCCCGAGATTTAATTTGTGTTAACCGATTGAGTGGCCAAGAAAATATTTAAGATTTAATAAACCAGTTCTAAACAAGACGATGATAACTTCGTTCAGCACAATTTTTGATGTTTCGACAATTCTCAATATACCAAAAATTTTGGCTAGGTTTCATCCGGATATTTAATCCATCAAAATGGGTATCTCAAAGAAAAAAAAAATCTCACTTTAGGTCTTATGACTGGTATAACCGCGGTATGGGAAAAGTCTCATTATAGTGAAAACCTCAAAAGAAAGTGTAGTCAAGAGAAGTGTGTCGGTGGATAGTTTGTAAAGTTTCTAATGTCTTGGGGACTGGTCTCGTTTCTACTATTTGTAATGTTCGATGATTCACATCAACGTGGCTTATGTATGTAAGTACCCAACTTACTTGGCAGTACTAGGATGTATCGCGACCTAAGTCTTCCTACTAGTGGCCCGAAATGAATAGTCCAACTATCTGTTTCGTCGATAGGTGTTTATCTAGTTTATGAGGAGTTGCATAACCTATTGGATAAAGTTGTATCAGCCGGGACCGCTCCAGGACCCAATAGCAGCGACCATAACGTCAATACTATAACAAGTGGTGATGTGATGCCGAAAATTAGGACTTTTCGAGAACCCATATTCCCAGAATAAAGTTTAATAACTGAGAGGAGCTCGCGAGAGAGCTTATGCGATAGACGGCGGATTTTGGTACTCAGTCGTTAGTTCGATGAATCAGCTCCATTAACTCAAGTGTGTAACAAGTCTGTTAGTTCCACGAACAGTTCGTGATCGCGAGGATTTGCAACGGTAAAAGTAATAACTTAAGGATGTGATAAGGTAGCTCCAAGTGAGGCCTTAAGATTTTTGCTGAGTAGTAAGACACGATTGTGTCTCTAGACCCTTTTAACGGATTCTGATGATTATCGATTTCAGGTTCATACTCGTGTCATTCGGATAACCATTAAGCCCCTCAATTTTTAATTTCAAATTTACATACAAGATGCGTCAATTTATGTAAGTAAGAAATGATAAACTTATGGTTCGGTGATTTATAATTTATTTATTTAACTGAAGAGGCGTCCCAATCCTTTTAAATAAAGAGATAATAAATCATCCTACTTAATAATTTCTGACGTAACACGCGTACACACAAAGTTTTCAAGGTGGTGAATGACATAACGATGCCGATGCTCTAATGAGTATGGAACGAGTATTTAAAACTCGTCTTCGGAGACGGAGAGCGAAACAATCAGGGGAAATCGACATAGAGTTCAAGACAGTTAATGAGTACTCGATTTAAAGTAAATAAGATAAAAGTCTTGATGAACCAATCTGCATAGCGATTATCATATCAATCTTCCTATTACAAGTCTCGCCCATACAAGACTTGTAATACTTAAATTCATACACAATCCCATGTAAACAGAACTGTGACGGGTTTTGTTAACATAACAATTATCATATCAATCCTCATATTACAAGTCCCGCCCATACAAGACTTGTAATGCTTAGATTTATACATAATTCCATGTAAACAAAAATTATGACGGCCTCCGTGCGATACGATATTGTATAAAGTTATGAAGAAAATATTATTCTTAGAGACCATTGTTTAACTTACAATGTCTGAGGTATAAATGAGACAATTGTGCAACTCACAATGTCTTAAGAAACGCTCTGGTATTTATATAAATAACTCTTATATAAATAAACGTGCGATATACGCAAAAGATGTAAGCATATATATTACATATATGTATGTCACATAAGCACTTAATGCAGCACGTAATGTAAGCACATAAGCAAGTAACGTGTATGCACTTTGAAAATGTTTGATGTGATGCAATGTTTGTGAAAACGGTTATAGTCTAGGGTAAAATATGCAACCTAGTTCTCTATAACCTTGGCTCTGATACCAATCTGTAACACCCCCAAAAATGTGTCGCAGCGGAAATATGTCAGGGAGCGTTACTTCATAATACAACAGCACAAGATACAAGAGAACGACCTCTAAAGGTGTCGTTTGTAAAACAATCTCGTTGATTTTCTGAAATCAAAATAAAAGTTGTCCCATAATTGCATCACCATGAAAACTTGAATGTAAAGACTCCAATGCACATCAAATAATCCAAGCATCTAATTCACCTGAGAAAAACATGCTTAAAAGTGTCAACATTAAAGTTGGTGAGTTCATAGATTAGTTTAAATATGAATGTAAGTTTCAACAAATATATTTATCCACTGTGTCATCACAGTACCATGTAAAATATTTATAAAATATGCACGACCCATTTTATGTTACCAAAAGTACCAATCTTATCCCAAAGATGTTTACAAATAATGCATGACAGATGTAATGTCACCAAAATGTTCCAAGTATGTATGTGTCGGGGGGCCCTGTAGTCCCCAACAATGATCCGACATGTTATAACGTTCGTTCCCAGTGATAGCTAGTCACCCGAACGGGGGTTGTCAATCCCGAATAGATCTATTTTATATCATTCGCGTGGACATCACGCTATAATGTTCGTTACCTGTGATAGCTTAATCACCCGAACAGGGATCCACACCCGAATAGATCTATTTCATAACATTCGCGCTCACCCTCCAAGTGATTTACAGTTCATGACACTGTGACGTAGACTTGTTGTATGTGCCCGATTCAGGCAGTGATACAAATAATGCGTCACGTAAATCGTCAGATGCAACCTATTTAATTTAAGGTCGTATAAGTACTAAGCATGATAATTAACATCTACTATATACAACTCTACATAGCTAGATCACCATCTAATCGTATAGGTAAAATTAGGTTTAATAAGTTAAAACGTTTATAATTTCCGTTTTAGTAAATCTGGCGTAACTTTCGCGTTTCAAGTCCGTTTGAGGTGTTTCTTGCGCTCACTTTTTTGTATTAAGACGAGTTATCAAAATTTAACATTTTCATATTTCATGTCTGCTGTTGAACAGTTTTTTACTGTTCACACCAGTTTATAAAATTATTTTTATAGTTTTAGTTATTGTAAAACCTGTAATTGTCGTATTTTATTCGTTATAGCTTCGTTTTTAGCGATTCTTTCGAGCACGTTCTCGTAATTGAAAAGTATATTGATTTATGAGGTTTACAAAAATAAAAGTTTCTGTCATGAATAGTAACATTTATAAAAATAGTTTTATGAAAGTATTTATTGTCGTAAGCTCGCGAAATTCGTAACTCTTTCCTTATTAATTGAAAATTTACGATTCTTATCATTTTGTAATCCTAAAAATATGTACAATCTGTGAAAAATACTAAACTTTCTGTTTTAGAAGTATTTTATAACTTGCTTTTATAAAGTTTGTCTTATAGATCCGGTATTAACGTAAATCGTGTTTTTATCGTATCTTTTTCGTTATTAATCTGTTTTTCGAGTTTCTTACCTTTTTGGAATCGTCGTGAAGTGTACTATCTTTCTAAATCATAAAGTGGCTGTCATCATACACGAATCAAAACAGCCCCTTTGACATCAATGTGTATACTTGTTTATATAGTTAGTTTTATATACTTTTCTATTTAGTAATTTACCACAAGTCTTCCACATCACTTTATATCATAAGTCATATATATAATAAAGTCCATAAGTCCAACATTTGTCCAATTGTCCAAGATTAACAAGTCATTAATATTACATGAAAACCTAAACTTTCCTTAAGTATACTTTTAACTACAAGTTTATACTTGAACCTTTTTATACTTAACCAAGAGTGTACATCACTTATACTTTCATTATATCATCATTTTAGCATCCATATAACATGAATAAAAGTCCATGAAGCATGATTAACAAGTTATTTACCACACTTTTACTTGAAACTTATTAAGAAATCTTTAAAACCCTAATTTATATCCACACTTTTTATGCTTAAACCAACATGGTACAACACTTCTATGTCCATTTTATCATGATATTAACAACAACATATCATATGTAAAAGTGTACAAATCTATGATTACAAGTAAGAACTCTTTTTACATGTTTAAAAGTCCTAAATGGTAATTTTGCTATATATACATATAATCATGAAAATGAAAAGTTAAGGGTGTTATATAACCTTAATGATGATGAGAAATATGTGCTAAACCCTTGTTTAGACTTTAAACCCAAGCTTACAAGCTTTCAAAACCCTAATCCAACTAGAAACCCTAATCTTCCTTTCTTTGCTTCAACACTTGTAAATGGTTAACCAAGGCTTGCAAATACCTTAGTATATCTTAGGAAGGATGTGTGATTACTTGTATATGTTGTAGAAAAATTTGTATGGATTATTTAAAAGGGGTGTTTTGAGCCGTGGGGTATTAAGAGCAAAAAGGGAGAGTTTTTGGTTTTTCACACTATGGAAATAGATATGTATGTGTTATCTCTTGCAATGTATAAGTAAGGTGTAAGTAGGACTAGTCAAGGAGACATATTGAGGGTCTTAAGGGGTCTTTGGTCTTGGTCTTTGGTCAAAGAAACAAGAAAAAGCTAGGTTTAATGGTGTAGTGTTGTACAATTACAAGTTGATGATTTTTGGTGATATTTCTTGTATATATTGTTACAAATCCGGCCATATAGAGATAGATATGATATATTTTTGTGATTTTTATGTATTGGGTATAAAAGTGGGTATTTGTTGAAGCGTAGAAAAGTTTTGGTGGTTCCGGGTATGCCTAAACGTATTTTATCGCGAAACGAAATCAATTTACGCAACCAGTAAAAATACAATGAACAAAGTTATTAATTATCATAAAAATAATTACTTAACACTTATTTGATGTAAACATTTAATTGTTTAATGCCCGTTTACATTGTACCATAATTTTTAGCGTACGCGATTTAACTTAACGTTTACGATTTAAAGCAAACACGTACAATACTAAAGATACATAGTGAATTTATCGATGACGTCAATGACCCTAAAGCACGGGGTGTTTTAGATCTTCATCAAAACAACAAGTTTAAGGATCCAAAACCTCTACATCTGAACGGCAACAACAACAACAAGAATGGGATGCATAGGTTGATGATATAGTCATTGATGAAGATGATGTGATTCCAGAGAATGAAACTCCTAAGCTAATTGAAGAGTTTCAAAATGTTGATAAGCGTGTACCAACTATTTTTTATCATGAAAGAATGGAGGCTACTTTAAGAGATATGATGAGAAATCAGTTTAAAGATGGTGCAGAATCTGCCTACCATCTAGAACAATCAAAACATTACATGGAGAATTAGATAGTTTAGGAAAGCAGACATGAGGA